>QKWP01001856.1:18462-52804 GCA_003550325.1 Gigaspora rosea | reverse complement strand
AAAAAAAAAATTAGTTAAATAAAAAAGAAAAAAAAAATTAGTTAAATAAAAAAGAAAAAAAAAAGAAAAAAAAGACAAGCGCGAAAAAAAAAATAAAATAAACAATGATAATCAAAAAGATAAACATTGTTTATATATGATTGCCAATCTCTAAAATAATTGGTTGATCATATAGGGAATGGGTTGCTATTTCTTTTTTGGCTTAAAAAAATTTTAATTAAATATTTTAAGTTTTAAAAAATATAGATTATAAACATATTTATAGCAATTTTTCAAACAAATTTGTCTAGATTTGCTTATAGTTTAAGAATAAATTTTTTTAATTGCCAATCCAGATAAGATCAGCAATATTTTTATATTTAGAATTGGGGCAAAACAAATATATAAACAATATAGTACAAAATCTGTATCAGGCCTGTATATATAAATTTTTTATATGATTTAAAGAATTTTAAAGACGTTTTTACTCATATCTTTGTATATACAGATCCGATTTTAATAAAATTTTATCAGTAGATGCACAAGAACCTGCTCTACAACTTTACTTATATCAAAAAATAATATTTATTTAGTAAAAAAAAAACTTTTTATAAGGTCATAATCAGATTTACTAATATATTGTTTATATATTTGTTTATTCCCAATTTCATATCTAGTAATAATATAGCTATAGTGCCGATTTTATCTGAATTGGTAATTAATTAACTATATTCTATATATTTATTTTTAAAAATTTAGTACAAAAACTATGATTACTAAAATTTTTTAAACTTTAAATTTAAAAATTGGTTTTTTCAAATATTTTAGTAACAGGACACAGATATCTCTTATATAGATCATAACTAAATTTTGGCCAATTTCAATCTAATTTGCTAAAAATAGCAAAACTATATTTACTTAAATAACTGTTGATCCAGTGATCAAAATTGAATGAGCTTTTTCATATTAAATATACATTACTAAAAGCTTCATTTTAAAAAAAAAGTCCATTCAAATTGGATTACTAGATACCAAAATATAAGAAATGCCATTTATTATTTAATATTTTTTATTTAAGAGAGGACCATTTATTATTTGATTTTTTAGGTAGGTAGAAAAAATAAGAAAATTATCAGGTTCTAGTAGTAAATAGCTTTTGATTGACTAAAATTATTAAATTTTTAAAATTTAATATTAAATACTTTTTAAACCAGTAATCCATTTTGGATGATTTTACTATCAAAATGTCATCTTAGTAAGATGATTCCAACAATTCTAAAATCATCAAAATCTAATCACAGAATCCTGAGATCATTATAGATTTGTATTGCTTTAATTATATAATTTTTGTATATCAGTATATTAAAAATTATTATTTAAGATCTTATAAACTTTAATACTGAATAACTTTTGAGCCAGTGATCCGTTTTAGATGATTTTACTACCAAAATACTCATTTTAATAAAACAATTCTAATGAATCTAAAATCGTTAAATTCTGGTCATATAATCACAAAATTGTTATAGATTTGTATTATTTTAATATAAAATATATTAAATTACCGGTAATTAAAAATAACACAAACCTATAATAATCTTGTGATCCCATAATCAGAATTTAACAATTTTAGGTTTATTAGAATTGTTTTCTTGAGATGAGCATTTTGGTAGTAAAATTATCTAAAATGAATTACTAGTTCAAAAGATATATTGAAAAATAATATAATTAAAGCAGTACAAATCTATAATGATTTCAGGATCCTATATTTGGATTTTAATAATAATTTTAGACTTGTTGGGATCGTTTCATTGAGATGAACATTTTGGTTATAAAATTATCCAAAATGGATTACTAGTTTAAAAATTATTTAATAATAAATTTTAAAAATTTTTTAAAATTTTAATAATTTTAGCCAATTAAATTGCAATATATATAATCAGGTGAAGTAGAGGGGTAGCCTCTTAGTAGCAAAAAATCATTTGATAAATGGCACTCCCCTTAGTAGCTACTCCCAGTGTTGTACATGGAACAATTTTGAACAATTTTGGAGATTTTTTCAAATTAAAATTACTTGAAATTTTATTAAGTTAATCTATTTTAATTTTTTCATTAATAAGTCCAGCACCTAAAAAAATATATAATTATATATTTTTTTAAATAACTTTATTAATTAGTTAAACATAGGACATAGGCTTGGACGATTTTGGACAATTTTAGACATTGGGCATTTTACATAGTGTGTACACATCCCATGTACGACACTGGCTACTCCTATTTATATATAGTGTAATTACTTTATCTAATTCTGATTTATTAATATAATGTATTGACATGATCACTATTTCTAACCATGTATCTATAATAAAAATCACGTGATAAATAGCATGCTTCTAATTGCAAAAAACTGTTTTTTTTGCTGTTCAAATTTTGGGAGTTTTTGCTAAAGTATGATCCCTGTATTAAATGTTCAAAGTTTTTTAGTAACTATAATATAGGAAGCTTTAACTTTTTAATTATATAGTATAACTTTGTTTACTTTAACAGAATAAACTAGAAGTAAGCTTTTATTTAATTTAAAATACAAGCATGTTTTAAAAATAAATAAAGGTTTGTTTGGTTGGCTCAATACTAATAAAATTTAATATAATATGTGGTTTGTATAAGATAATTTGATTGATCAATAAAAGAAGATATATATATTTACTTTTTTACAAATTTTTAATAAAATAGTCAAAGTTTGAAGGCTACTGTTCTATTGTTCTATTAGTTTAGATTTAAATTTAAATTTAAACCACAAGTTTTGTTCTTAATAGCAAGAAGAACTAATTTTGTAGATTAATTTTACAATTTATAAATTATTAAAAAAAAGTAGCATTTTTTTGTAAAGCTATTTTTTATAAATATTTAAAGCTTTTTATATTATAGTAGTTCAATTTAAATAAACTTTCTTTTGTTTAAAAGTTTTAATAAGGCTTATTTAATAAAAAAGCATATTAATAATCTATATTGAAAATGCTTAGAATTTTTTTATTTTGTGCTAATTCTAAAAATATTTAATATTAAGCTAGTAATATATTATTAATTTCAAATTGTATACTATATATTTATATATCTATATTACTATATTTTTTAAAATTAAAAATTAATAAATACTTATTTGTTATACTATTTTAAATTTATTATTTTTGGATTGTACTATATAATCTTAAACTTGTAGATAAAAAATATTTCTTTAAATAAAGTAAGATATATATATTTTGTATTGTATAATATATAATAAATAATAAACAGAATTTAATTTATTTAAAAATCTATAATATTTTATAGACATCGTATTCGGATTAAGGTTTTATCAAAAAGATATAACGTTTATCCGGGTAATCCGGATATTTTGATAATACCCAGGTAGCGATTTTTTCTAAAGGCATATCAGACTTTTATTCTATATCATTTATCAGAGCCCAAAAAAATGTATGATATTTATATTTATGCTATTCTGCATTATATCAATTACTTAATTCTGTTTATTAATAGATTGTAAAAATATGAAAAAAAATATATATACTTGCATATTATATATCGAATTATAAATAAAAAATACATATAAAGTATATAGAACAAACTTAAATATTTTATTAATACATATACAGTATACAGAACAAAACTTAAATATATACTGTATTTATTAGAAGCATAGCACAAACCTAATACAGTATATAAATTAAAACGGTATAACTGAAAAATTCTCACATTGATCAAAGATTTACACAGACAGATTTGAGTAACGTGTACTAAAAATATAGGCAAAGTTACAAATCTAATATTTGTAATCTGTATAGTAACTATATATGTAGTCATTCTGTTTCTTGTGAATAAATTAAGTAATCTAAAATTCGAACCGGTAATCAATAAGAATGCAAAATGCAAGCAGACAATTAAAGTACTGGTGAAAAAAATTTCGAAAACTACGATGTGTAAGTACGTATATACATGTATATACCAGATAAGTACGTGATTGAAAATTATTATTTTGTAATTCGGATTTTCGATACTTATTAACCCCTTTGCCAAGCTCTTTTTTTTGTACGCGAATTTTAACAATTAAAAATGTAACACAAATCAAAATTTCTTTAATGAATATTTAAAAATGCTCATACAAATATTAATTTTAAAAATTACGTACAAAATACGTAATTATCAATTTTTGCGAGAAAGAAATCGAAAAAATTGCATATTTTTTTTTTTAGATCATGCACAATGTACCTGCACGTGAAGTAGATAAAATTGTAATTCGCATTCTTCGTCGCACATATATGGTGATTTAATCAATTTAATAATATTTAATATTTTTTATTTTATGCATTAAACCCAGGATTAGCATTAGTTAGAAATTATGTTACACGTAAATTATCTTTAACTGTTAAATAATGAAATCGTACGTATGTGCGTACATACGTGCATCCACGAGACGACAGTTTTCGACAGTTTAGACGGAAAAAAGACGGATGGATAATTATAATTGTAGATAAAAATTATGAATTTCTTATTATCTAATTAATAAACAGATTTCGATTACAACCTATTCAGTTACGATCTGAAATTTTAAATTAATTCGAATAGCATTGAAATAGATTACATTAAAGAAAAAAAAAAATTTTTTTTTTAGTATTAAAAAATTTTTTAATATGATATAATTGTTATTACAAAAGAATAACGTGGTTATTTTCCTATAAAGAATATCTAATAAATAACTTAATGCCCTCACACATGCAAGCTAATTTTCTGTAAAGTCCATCCGTTGTTAATGGGGGGGTTAATTACATCCATGGTTTTGATTGATCTATAGATTTTATTTTAATATCCCCCATATGGTTGTTGAGGAGGATAAGCATTATTATAACCACCCTGTGGTTGTTGAGAATAACCATTAAAACCGCCTTGTGGTAATGGAGGAGGAGGATAGTTACTAGAATAATTCGAGTAGGGCTCTTCTTCAAGTAATTCTTTAACTTCCCACACATTTTGTTTGCTACCAACGGAAAATTCAAGATCTTCTTTAGTGATGGAATCCCAATACTTATAAACCATCATCACACCTAAAAGTGTACAAATCGTTCCAAAGAATAGACCATCTATGTAATGTTTGGCAGTATCACATATCTTAACGGAGAATAGATAAAGGATAACTTGTCCAATGACATAGAAAGAAATGCCAAACAAAATGTCACCAAGAGGCCAGCGATCATCAAGGGTATTAAGAACAAGAACTATTTGAAGAATGAAATAAATGGCAAGTGCAGCACCATTAAACACGTATAATACAATCCATAAAGCTAGAGGATGTAAAGGACTGAATCCAGCTATATTACGGAATGTAGCAAAACTTAGACCAAAAACAGCTAAAAAGACTACAAGTGAGGAAATTCGAATTGACTATAAAAAAAATTTTTTTTTTATATTAGTATTAAAGTAAACAAATCAATTTTATAAAGAATAAAAAAAAAATTTAAATTCTGTTTACCCAAAGTGAAAGTGGTGTACCATCTTCGGCAAATTGAAAACCAACGAATCCATTTAACAGTAAACACCAGAAAGTGGCAGTGATAAGACCAATATGACCAGCAACAAAGTACTAAAGAAAAAAAAAAAAAATTAGCATTAAAATATTAAAATTTATTTAAATTTTAAAATTTGAAAAACTTACAGGATAAACGTTAGATGCGGCAGGAACAATTCCGGAAACAAGTAATAATTCTAGAAAGGTAACCATCATATACAAATAAAAAAACATGACAATTTCTTTCCGACCTATAAAATAATTTTTGTTAAAACATTTTGAACTGCCTGCTCACCTCATTTAAAGTAAAATAATCTTTTATAATATTATACGAACCGACAGCCGTGTATTTGGATTTTATATGATAAATCATGATAGAAGTCATGACAAGTGCGATGACATGGATAATAATGGTTGCTTTAAAAAAATAACCGAAGCAATATATAAGTTGTAAGGTCAAGTTAGAAACAACTTAACTTACAAAAAAAGGTATAAGATATTTACCAGGTTGGAAAATTAGATTTCCAGCGATTTCAACGTTTCTTGAATAACATTGTGGTTCAATTCCTTCCTCACGTCCAACAAGTGGGCATAAAGTAAGAGCAACTGTCTCGCAAATTTTAACAAAATCTCCAAACACTGACATTATTTTAAATAAATTTTAAGAATTTTTTCGATGTTAATGTAAATAAGGATGTAAGGAATGTAAAGAATGTATGTTTTGGGGGGGGGGGGTAGGTGGATAGAGATAATTCTTTTTTTTTTTTTTTTAGAACCTTTTCTAACAATATAAAGGAAAAAAAATCTATAATATCTCTTCTTCCCCTTTATGCGTTATAACAAATGAGCGTTCTTTTACAAGAACAGTTTTTTCAAGGATTTTTTTTCGGAAGACGAGACGAATAATTTAAATGTTGGTACAGAAAAAAGCTGGTTTTATAAATTCAAGTCAGCACGTAATGCACCACAGGAATTTGTACCAAATGAAAAAACTACCTGTACCAAAATTGGTACATGATCGAGTGATCTGCTAGTCCTTTTTGCACCTTTGCAAATAATTTGTTTTAGGAAACTGTTATTATAATACATATATAGTTTGCGTAACTCGTAATTTCTCCATGCAGAGTCACGCGAATCAGATGTCTTGCGTTTAAGTGCTCTTAAATTACTGGTTAATACAAATACATGATAGGTCGCTTCAAAATTTTATTAATAAATCACAAAGAAAGTTACAGTATGCATCTCAAATAATATACCGAGATCGACCAGCGTAAATTTAAAATTTAAAATATTTATATAACTGGAATTTGAATATTGTTACCATTTCATCGCACTTTCTCGTCTTTGCTATCACGTTTGCCTTGTCACGTGGTTTTTTAGAGAACGATATTACAAGTGCTTATCTGTTATAATCTTGTTTGTCCCTCTGAAAGTTTCTACGAAATATATTATCAGTTATAGCATTGTCCTACAAAATAATATTGAACTTAAACTATTCGTTGATTATTTTTCTTTAGAATAGGTTAGTAGACGTGCCGGACGTGCAAATGTATTATACCTATTATACCTATCTAATAAGGGCTAATCCTGGAATGTATCTAAGTTGAAACACCATCTAGCAGTGTTAGTAAATAACCTAAACCATACTTTTTTTTTTTATATGACCGATAGAGACGAAATTGTTTTATCATTCTGATTTTATTTCACCAGCATCTTTAGTTGCGACCCAAACTTATTAATTCGGGATTAACTTTTTGCCATTTCATTTATCAATTAAAAATTAGTTACGGGTTAATCAAAGATGAAGATGGAAGACTATACAACCAATATGGCATTGACTTTTATTAAATGTTTTTATTTTCTAAAAATATTAGGCATTTCTACTCGAATTTCGACATTTATAATTGTTTCTCATTTATAATGTACATAATCAATAAAACTATTATATCTAATATATCGCCTTATCAACAAATCCTGTTTAGTCGTTAAATCAATCATTCTTACCCTAAAAATGAAAATAACAACAAATTTAATTGGTTTTGTGTTTGAGGCTATTGATTAAAAATGTGACATAATTCCAAAACCCAAACTATGTATTAATGTCATAATTCAAAAAAAAAAAAAAAAGGATTGGTTGCGACTAGAAGTTTTGCGAGGCCTGATAAATAATTTTTTCGCCGTCCCGAAAAAAATAAAATTCCCTATTTTTTCCATATTTTACTATATTTTTAAAATTTTTTAATTTCGGCTAGGCTCGCACATGCCTCTAATCGCAACCATATTGGTCATCAATCACAACTTTACGTAATACATTATTAATTTGCTGAAAATGGGTAATGCTGAAATGTCAATCACTGCCAGTTCCATACTTGATTTTCAAGGCATACTAATGGAAATTAAAGCATAATTCGGGCATAATTATGGTAGGGTTTTCAGCATCAGTTGTAACAAATCACCTATGACCAAATTAAACGTGCCAGTTTGGAACCGGTTTTGTTTTTCATATGTTAAACCGGTTTGATCGGTTCCAACTGGCTTTACATATGAAAAATAGCTTTATCTTGAGATCATTACGTGACTGGTCATCCTAGTGACTAACCTTTAGAATGCCTTCGGCAGCTACCTCGTACAACTTAGCTAGTCCTTGTTTACTTAGTTCTAGTCCTTGTTTGACCAATTCTGAACCTTGATTTGTTACTTGTTCCTGTGCCATTCCTAATTTTTTGTCAATCTCCTTCTCATAACGTGTTAAGGTTGGAACAACATAAGAATCGTAGATACGTTTGGCTCCCTAACGTAACCGATTTTAAAAAAATTTTTTAGTATAATTACTTGCCAAGGTAATGTATTAATTTGATTTGTTTAAAATTTTAATTTTTACTTGTGTTTGCGGAAGGATCAGCCATATCACAAATATCATTTTTATTTCGTAATAAAAAGGCAACCTAGAAAAGGTTATAAATTTGATTATAATAATGGTAAGCAGAATAAATCAATTTGACAATTTAAACGTGCCAAAAGATAAAGTTATCTGCAGTCCCTTCTCCTACTGAGAACAAAGCCATGACAATCCAATAAGTCAACCATGCCATTATATTTTTTGTGTTATTTGCTTTGATTGCTTTGAAAGAGGCATATGCCGGATATAAGTAACCTACAACATTGCTACAAAGAATAAATACTTAGTACCATTTATCAAAAAGTTGAAGATAACAGTAAAATCAGTGCCAAAAAATGTTAATCCTACCATACGGTTCTGTACATAAAATAACCAAACATCTTTGCTGCAGCTACGTCGCGGTGTTGTCGATATCTCAGTGTTGTCGATGTTGTCGATTTGGATTTTATTCTAGCTTTTTAAATAGTATATTTTATTTGTAAATAAGCAAAAATTAAATGGTAGTTGGAGTACATAAATACATTAAAGAAAATAAAAAAGGAGAATATTAAGAGTTTAAATCAAGGAACGTATTATATGTGAAGTCCGGTCATGGAACTGCGGAATTTTTACTTTATTTAACCGATCAGACGTCACACCAGTGTTCTAAATTTTCCGAAAATCTTAATTAGAGAGGGATTAGCCTTAACAGTTAATTGAGAAAAAAAAAAGTTTTTTTATTGATATTCTTATTTGCTTACCAATAGCGATTGTTTAAAAAAAACAGTGTCACGAAATGTTTTTGTTCTATATGTTTATATCAGAAACTCTCGTTAAGAAAGCATTTGAATCCGATTTTATATCGCCCAACGTATCAGGTATATCACGGAAGGTATCGGACTCTAGTTTGTCACACCAGTTGTCATTTATATCTTTTATATCTTTTATATCCTTTTATTGACATAAAAAAGTTGGTTCTCATTTTGAAATAAATTTAATTAGCTTTTAAATGTCTTCGTCCGAGGAAGAGATTGTCATAAAACGGCAAGCTGTTAAGATAAAGCCGCGAACGATAATAAAACCGCAGCCACGACACGTTGAATTAACACTAAATGATAACACCCTACAAACACAAACGCAAAATGTATTAGATAATAGCGATTTACCTGATTCGCCTAGTAAACCGAAAAAAACGAAACATTATGACGATGAGGACGGTTTCTTTACACGATCTTCTTCTTTCGCTCGGAACGTGTCTCTTAAAAAAACAAGTTTGTATTCGTGTTAACCGTATCCATTCTCAGCTTTCTTTTTTTATAAATGATTATTTATACCTTTATTTAACTTTATTTAACTTTATTTACCTTTATTTCACGTGTCATAGAACCCGTAAATATTCTCAAAGAGTTAGAAGAAAATAATTTTGATGATGATGATGATGATTTATCAAGACATGAAGAAGATACTCGACGTAAACGTCCAAGACTTAAGGAAAAAACTTCACGTTCGGATTGTACATTTGATGATCCAATTGACATGGATAGCGATCACATAAATGATCTTTCGTAAGTATGGTAAAATAAATATTTTTTTTTTACTCGTATGTTATGATGAAATCAATTTCATGTGATCTTATTGGACATTCATAGAAATTTTTCAGATGATACCATGGAAAGGGATGAAACTAATGACGAAAAAAAGATTTCGGATCCGATTGATAGAGAACTATCTTTAACGCCACCACCCGAACTTAATGAATATCAACTAAGAACTACGGTTGGCACTCTAAGGTATCCTTTTTGTTGTTGTTTATTAAGCTCGTCATAGCTATTTTTTTACTGATTCTAATTTCTCGAGTAGAGCGACACTTTCACAATATTCGGAAGGACTTCGATCTGAAAGTGTCGACATCGGTTCACCAAGCATATCATACGAGCAGGATGATATAGAGTTAGATCCCGAACTTTTAGCTATTCAACAGTCTATTAAACAGCCAAATGGACAATCAAACAGATACGTTGATGCTAAAGTTGAGATAATGGTATTTCCTGTTCGTTATCCGGATATCCAAACTATGGATGCAAACAGGTCCATTCAGACTGAATTTGACAAGCCTATTAAATTTATCATGAAAGCGGTGTGTATTTATTACCATACCGTTAAATAGAAAAGAAATCTCAATAATGTACGGTATATTTAAGCATATTTTTATATTATCATTGTATTTGATTCTAGCAAGACAATTTCGAGCGAATGATAAAGAATATATGTGAAAAAAGAAATATAGGGAAACAAGATATAGTGTTGACGTATAAAAAAGTAAAAGTATTTCCGCGTAGTACACCGGAAAGTTTAGGAATGCCCGGCCAAGCGCGTATGGGTATGTGTTTTATATCGAACATAATTTCGTTCAAAGATCTGTATTAATCATATTTTATATATTTAGAGGTATTCACAAAAGATACATATAACTATTACAAAGAACGTAATGACCTATTAAAACATAAAATGTTAGAGGAAATAGAGAGAGAATCAAAATTGTTTTCGGATAATTCCAATGAGTCTGAGTTTGATAATGCAGAAAAAACATTTCAAATGGATAATGAATATCTTCATCTGAAGTTGTTGAGCAAAGATGAAACAATTGACAAGTTGAAAATAAAAAAGGTATTAACCCTTTTTATCCTACATTTTATATTTATTTACTTACTAATTAACATAATATTTTGTTGTTATTAGACTTTAACAGTACAAGCTGTTATTGACCATTACAAAAAAATCAAGAATATCCCGGACAATATTCAGATAAAACTGATGTTTGAAGATGATGCGCTATCTGTTACTCATACGCTGGGGGATACTGAATTGGAGGATGGCGATATGTTGTCTGTCGTCATTCTTGATTCACAATAAAGTTCGGTTTTATATTGTTGACTTTGAGACTATAATATTTCGAAACACAGAAAAGGGTCTTTAGCATTTTGTTGAATTTGATATGATCAGGTAAGTAATTTAAAAAATTCATTTTAACTCAATATATTCTTCATATCAAATAAATATATAATATTAGGTATATTGCCTATCAGAAAATGTCCAAATTAATAACTAGTAATAGGTAATAATATTATTTGTATGTCGTAATATATTATGGGAACTATTCGACAAAAATAATAGTCGTCATTTGCAAACATTACTTGTCTTATAAATACTATTAAATGTAATAAATGTGGCAGATCATAATGAAATCAGATTAAAAATGAAAGATGATAGTAGACAAATCGCCGAAAAATAAATTTTTTTGGGCACATGTTTTAGGGTTAGGGGGTTAAGGTTAGAGATTAGTTTTAGAGTAGATTTTATATTAAACAAGTATAAAGTGAGTATTAAAGGGTTAAATAGAAACTGAGATTTGCCATAATTTATCATGCGCCAAATCCCGTAACGGCACCACCTACGCCGGCTTGTTGCCCCTTCTTTTGTAATGCCTCTCCGACTTTTGTATTGACTTCAAAGTATTTGGCGACACAACGATCGATACAAACGGATTCACCTTTATTTAATTCAGCATCAATGTATTTTGGTGGAATACATTTTTTATAACACGAGTCAACAATCCTATTTTTGAACTATTTAGTTTGAATTATTTGTGAATTAAAAAAATTTTGTATATTACCTATAAAATGTATCAGTAATCATCTCTAATTCATGTTCAGCCATTGCTACATTTTGTGCGTTTACAGCAGCCTGCTGTTGTGAGGAGCCACCACCAAAGGGATAGAAAGACATTTTTTTTTATTTACGTATCGAAAAAAATAAAGATATCAATATATTTTGATAATCATTTATTAGCCTAACTAATTCCTCGAGGTCATGGTCTGACATTCGTGTGATTGGTTGATGTAGATCAATTGCCCGGGTAACTTATTTATATACTTTAAAGTACTTTTCGATAATGTAACGTTTCACTAAAATATATATATATATATATATGTTTACTTCGCAAGAGCGTTAATATTCAGTGTGCAAAAGAATCTCAAAACTGACGTACTTTACTTAGAATCGAAAATGTCTACTAGAGGATTATGTGTAATCGCTATATACAAAGAAAGATCGTCTAGCTGGAAGACAGTAACCGAACATGTTATTTCTAAGGGTCAAACTAAAAAACTTTATCAAATTATGTTCAACTAGGAGATACCATTTGTTTGAACTGTTACAATGGAATTGTGACAAGAAACTTAGCCACATTCCAGCAACATTGCTCAAGCTAGTATTGAACGATCTGAAGCTGAGAATGTTAACAATCTAGGATGATCTGAAGCCGATGATACTAATGAAATTGATGAATTTGAGAATGTTGAATTGAGTACTAACTGTTTGTTTTTTTTTTCTTTTCTTTTTTTTTTTTTAAAGCAATAAGGGTGTTGACAAAAATTTTGTATAATTGCGAAAATAAAGAGAAATAACTGATGATATATTCATTTGATAATTTTTGGCGGCCATACAATTAAAGATATTTTTATGATATCTAACCACAATCAAAAAACAAAAGAATCATAAATGTGAATGAAAAACAACTTTTGTTTGTGTGTTATTTTTTGTATGGATTTTTTTTTTTTTTTTTTAAAAGCGAGGTCCATTCCCTCTTCCAAATTTTATTAATAATTTATAAATTCATTATACATGCTTTTACAATTACTATACTAAGGAAAAAGAGACTAGAGCTACTTTACTCCCAACCTGAGCTTTGCCAAGACAGGTTATAAACCTACTCAGTCGTAGTCTTCAATTGTTTCAACCTTTTCGTTATATTCGATAAAAAGTTTTTCCATTTCGTATATTTTCTTATTGCATTTTTAGTGGTTTCCTTTCCATGTATTGGTTCTATCAGAATATTGTCTTTTATAATACTCCTCTCTTTGTCTTCTATTGAATTACTGATTACTTCTTTGCTGGGTATCTATATTTTTTCGTAAATCTTTACCATAAGATCGTTCATAAAATCTTTTTTGTGATTTCTCTTCCCATTTATGCTTCCTGGTAAGGTATTCTCTTTCGGTACAATACACGGAGAAGTCTCTGTTCTTCTTAACCATACTATATATTTTTTTATTTCTTCTTTTCGCGTTTCTTTTGATACTTTCTTCCCTTCTTTAGATTCTTCGAAAACTTCAGTAATCGTGTGCTTCATTGTATATGTGTTTTCTTGGCACCACATCCAATGTACTTGGTCTTCGTATTCATTCTCACATCTCAGACACGTTGGGTCTTTCTTTTTCTTGTTATTCCTGTAATACATATTTAGTAGCATGGTGGACAAACCCGAATTTGGATGATCGACATTGTGGCTTAGCCAATTTAATAAAAAAATTTTTTTAACTTTTTATACAGTTTAAAGTACTTCGTATTCTTGTGATTTTTTGAAACCTATCAATTAAATCTGTTCTAAAAAGAAAGCTAGCAAAAGACCTCCACGTAACCCACCTTGTATTAAAATTAATCAAAAATAATCTCAACCTTCAAGAAGTTTTATTAGAGGTGAATTTTATAAGAGATCAAAGGTAGTTGAATTCATAATTCGAACAAAAAAAGGTTTTTTGGTGTTAAAACTAAACGTAAGTAACGTGAAACTAAGTTCTAATACTTTTTAGAAAAAGCAATAACAAACCCGAAGTAGTTCTTATACAAAAAACAGGATAAAAAGATAAGTTAACACGTTTTTATATGGTTTAAATCTAAAAGTTATATTATATATTATAAATGAACACGTTATTTTGTAAGTTAAATTTTAAATATTTTAACTACTACAATTTAAATTCAAATAGAAACGATTTAGAAACGATTAGCAAGATATATTTATTGGATAGATTAAGTAGAAACAATATACACGCGTTTAAAATAAAATTTTATTAAAAAATATATAAGCGAACAAGGGGTTATAATATCGTTAATATTTCACGTTCCAGTGGATAGAATTTGTTGAATCTTATACCATTCGATTCGTCTCAATGAGACAAATCAAATGGTATAAGATTCGTCAAATTCTGACTGTTGGATCGTGAGATATCTTTGATTTAGTAAATAAAGTTTATTCGAACGTTATTGTAATTTTATAAAAATTGATTGGCCAATTATCACGTGTACGGATATGACCAATTGTTTAATTTCATGCGATCAATCATCCCTGTACTTTTATTAGACAGATCGGTCCTGAGTCACAAATTTCAAGTTTGGAAGTTTGTACTACCACAATTGTCCATCATGCTATATTTAGTAACGTTGGAAGTTCATTTATCATCATTTTTACTTTAAAAGATTTCATTAATGATGCTTTTGTCAGCGTATATCTTGCTAATGGTCTACTCTCTATATTCAGACTATTGTATATTGTTTTCCAATCTATTTCCGCCTTCTTCTTTAAATTTTCAATTCTGTTTTGACTGCTCCATTCTGAAATTATTTTTCCTTTGATTAATTGTTTCATAAATCTTCTCAGGTTCCAATATACAGGTTTTTCCTTTAATTTTATAAAATACATGTTTGTTAAAATTTTTTCTCCTTCGATGTCCATTTTCCATTTTCTAGTTATCTTGTTCTTTCTCATTTCCTCTTTGTATATGATGACGATTCTCAATCCTTTCATTTTCATTATTCTTCTTATCATTTCCATGAATTGATCAAGGTTTTCTTTCATTTTTTAGTTTTCCTCTCCCTGTATAACTTTTCTTTCTACTTCTTTTTTGAATCCCTTTATATTGGTTTTGATTCTAACTTCTGCTTGGTTTTTACTCATCACTAACATTAGTGCCATTCCCGTTAAAGCAATCTTCATCTTCGTAGGCCAACTTTCAACCTTTAATTCAATCATTTTTTGACATGTTTCCATTTGTATTAATATTGATACGCCTTCTTTTTTGTCCTCACTTTTCCTTTTCTCTACAATTTCGTATTCATCTTCTGCTCCCAAACCAGATTTTTCAATTTTTTTCCATATTTTGTCTCCAATGTTCATAAATATTTTTGTTAATCTCCACGAGGTTAGTAGTTTTTTCCCTATAAAAGCCTCTCTTGGTATTAAGCTTTTCTCTTCTTTCTTTATTCTAAAGGCTTTTATTATATCTTGAATATTGCTGTATATCTTCTTTTGTCTATTTACCACAATTTCTAATAAAAACCGCATGTGTATTTTTATTATTCCTGCATTCGTTCTTGTTGAAATATGTTCTTTGCATCCATTACATGCTTTTGTTATTTTATTTCCTTCTATATATCAATGCTTCATTGTTGCCAGGTTGTCTTCTACTTTTCTTACTTTCCCTATATAAGTCCTACACTACTAGTTACCCATCTATTCTCCTTTAAATCTTCGTTTTTTATACACCTTATTGCAAATGGATTTGGGACTATTAATTTCAATGATAGGTCCTTATTATTTGTGATTAATGTACATACTGCTTCGAACCATCTGGGTTCTCTACCCTTGCTTAATTTTTCCAAATTATGCACTAATCTTTTTCATGTTACAAAGTTTTTACATTCTCCGTCTAATAATTGTTCAATGTATTTTAACCCATGCTTATTCATACATGTTTTGATATCGTTTCTCTTTTCCATCTTTTTTAGAATATAATTAATAGATGTTCTTTTTTCTTTTAAGGTTGTGGCCATACTTTGTGCTCATTTACAAGTTTTATTTCAATCTTATATGCATCTCCTTTATTATTGCAGCTGTTCTAGAGAAATTCACTTCTTTCGGGAAAATTGGTTCCTCTTCTAATATGAATATATTTGTGTTGGCTGCGTTTTGCAATTTTTGTAAGATGATATAAGCTGGTGTATCTTTCCAATTTGAATTATTCAAATCTTTTATAGTTGATTAACATGTTGTAAACATTGGATAGCTTTTGTTTTGTTCAAACCGTATATATTGTAACATGAGCAAAAAAAATATGCGTAAACTTCTGCAAGTTTTTACGTGAGCATAAACTTGCAAAAATCTTATGATTAGTTCAGAGTATTGCGCAGGAGTAATAATTACATAAGTTTACGCTATAGTACATCAGTGAATTATATATACGTAATCTTACATAAGTTATTGCCGTAATATTTTGAAAATCTTATGATACAATGTGAAATAAAAAAATGCACCTTTAGGGGTTGCAGGATCGCAATAGTAATATTTTCACATATTTTGTGATGTTTTCGTATTGTTTTGCAACATTTTGCAAATTTTCGCAAATTTTCAAAATTTTTTAAAAATAAATAAACGATATACATATTCATATAATCATGCTTTTTTACAGAGTTTCGCAATATTTCGCATGGTTTCACAATTTATTTTAATTATTTTTTTTTTAAACTTTGGCAGTCTTGCCAGGACCCCAGACATGTAGTACAGAGGTCATACGTTATGCATTTCAGCAAAAACCTCCAAAATTTGAAAAGCAAAAAATCAGTTTTTGGCAATTATCTTGGCATCCAGTGGTCCAATTTGAATGAACTTTTTTTTAAAATGAAGCTCTCAGTGAGACGCATCTAACAAAAAAAAAGTCCACTCAATTCTGATTACTGGATCAAAAGTTATTTAAATAAATAGATTTTGTCGTTTTCAGCAAATTAGGTCAAAATTGGCCAAAATCCAGTTATGACCTATATGAGAGATGTCCAGGGTCCTGTCTTGCTGGCAAGTGCTTTATTAGAATTTTTAAAATATAACAAACTTTACAACAGTAACGAGAATACAACTAGTCACATATACACTTTTGGTGTCTAATTTAAGTGGTCCGCCCTAAGATTCCACACTAGCTACCATACCTGCAACCCAACTACAGGAATTGCCTATTTAAATTCTCTAATTATCCGCTAAGCCTATCAACCCTCTAATACTTAACCTTCAACATTACCCGGCATGACACCTCTTTTGGGTAAATTCCCAGAAATGATCTGCCGCATCATGCCAATCAAACCAGTTGACATAGAATTTTACCAGTACGATACATGTCCCGCCCAATTAATCGTACGGTTTCTTTTAGCGATTGATGCTACGGCTTTACCCATATACTCACAGTCCAGATTTCCGTGAATCGCTGATATCGTCTACTACAACCCTCATAAGGTTCGTTGTCTGACCTGGCACTCTTCTCTTCCGGTAGCACCGTCATAGCTATCCATCTACCTCTTTACTCGGGATTTGCCAAGGGGTTTCTGTTTTTTCGGTTTCCTGGATTTGTCAGTGTAACAGTACACCAATTCGCTCGAAAGCTTCCATTCAAAATAGTGAAACCAAGATTACAGGTATTTTTACCCAACCGATCTTGAGCCACAGTTACCATAACACAGGCCTATTTTTCAAAACGTCTCTAGTGGGATTCGAACCTTTGACCTGCCGCTTGGGGGAGTGACAACCTGGCAACTTCTCTAAGTCACCACACCCTTGGTTTCACAATTTATTATAGAATTTTTATTTTTTTATTTATTTATTTTTTTTTTAATTCGGCAGCCATGCCACAACTTTTATTTTATCAATTTATGTAACACCAGTACAACATGATTACCTACTTTGAGGCTAATATATTAAAGTGTGACCCATCCAGGTGTCTTACCGATCCTTAAATGTGACCTGCTATATCAAACATTTTCTCATCGGATATTCCTTTTCTCAATAGATCTGAAATATCCGAATCACTGATTGGAGTTTGCCGCCTGTCATAACCGCCTACTTTTTAAACCCTCTTCTTCTAACTTCTTGAGTAGCAGAGTACTACAAGAAAAAAAAACAAATATAGAAAATAAAAGGAAAAATTAAAGGGGGAAATCTACGAACCTAAACGAAAAACCAAAAGAGCCCAAAATAAAATGAAAAGGAAGGAGAGGAAGGCAAAAAAGTAAACGGCTATGACAGCACTATTTACACCTATGCCAGGCAATAAAAATTATATAATACTGCGCAAGGAATCGCCTTGCCTAAGTATTATATGTACATGTATAAGAAAATAAAAGAAAAATAAACTATGCCTAAAAGAACATTCTAGAAAGAAATTTCATTTCGTATTTTACTCCAAAACATCTCACGTGTCATTCATTGTTTATCTCAAAGGACCTGATTTCACTCGTGATTTGATTTCGATTTGGTAGGTGCGTTCCCGATCCAGAAGGAGTAAACACTGCTGATCTTTTGGAAGGGGTAAGCTGAATCGCCCACTTTTTGAAATTTTGAAAAGTCCAAGGGACGTCATAAAGAGTACCAAAACAAAAGGAGTTTGTAAGAGTTACGCTATATAGAATAGTATATTTAACCAGGTCTCTACTTCTATTTTCATATCCATAGGACTTGACAAAGCTCCAGAGTTTCTCTACTACTTCTTTGCTTAATAGTACCACAGCTTGCCAAGGTGTCTCGCTTAAAAGTCTGCAAGTTTGTTTCATCTCTATTTCATGCACAGAACATCCAGTGAATGGACTTTGTACCCGACAGCAGCTTGGTGAAGTTTTGTTGTATTTCAATATACTAACTACAGTCAACCCTCCATAAATGCAACCTCCATAAATGCAATATCTCTCTAAATGCACGTTTTTTTCTATTCCGTAAAATGTTATTAGTGCTAAATGCACGTTCTATATTCTGTAAATGCACATTCTCTTGAATAACATTTTATATCACACTAACCTCCCTAAATGCACGTGGCCAATCAAATTTTAGTATTTAAGATAGGTTATACATTTTGGTAGAAGTTACACAAACTTGATGATCTAATTTTTAAAAGCTGCAATTTAATTGGCTCTCTCTAAATGCAAACCTCCCTAAATGCACATTGTAGGCTTGTCCCTACGAGTTGCATTTATGGAGGGTTGACTGTATAGAGTTCTCGTAGGTCGGTGTTCTTGGAATTTTTGGTACGAGGGATCGTCAGAAAAAGTTGATGATCCATTGTTTTTTATTTATTATTATTATATATTATTTTACATTTATTAAATATATATTTTTAATTAATATTACATATTTTATTATATATAAAATTACTACAAATCACCACTGGTGATCATCACCAGTGATCTACAATGCATAAAACAAAATAAACAAAACAAACTAAATAAAAATTAAATCTCTTTAATATTAGGATAAGGATGAGAACTGGGATGGGGCAGAGGGTATAGTTTATACCAAAATTTTATGAGGAATTTTTTTTTTGCATAAAAAAAAGTAGTTTCATAGGCAAAATTTTAGGTTAGAAGCAATTTTAGGAATTTTTTAAAAATTTTTTGTTTTTGTTATACAAAAATTGATCTACATGTTACACCTGATCCTAAATTTTAATTGGTAAATTGAACACTAGCGATGATCACCGGTGGTGATAAATAGCAAACTTCTATTACAGTCAACCCTCCATAAATGCAACCTTCATAAATGCAATATCTCTCTAAATGCACATTTTTTTCTATTCCGTAAAATGTTATTAGTGCTAAATGCACGTTCTCTTGAATAACATTTTATATCACACTAACCTCCCTAAATGCACGTGGCCAATCAAATTTTAGTATTTAAGATAGGTTATACATTTTGGTAGAAGTTACACAAACCTGATGATCTAATTTTTAAAAGCTGCAATTTAATTGACTCTCTCTAAATGCAAACCTCTCTAAATGCACATTGTAGGCTTGTCCCTGCGAGTTGCATTTATGGAGGGTTGACTATATATATTACGTATTATTTTTACATTATTACAAATATTTTAAACTACTTTCGCACTTTGTTGCATCTAATTCTATTACTATATACAAAAAACTAGGCCTACATACTTATTTTCGCTCACCCCATAGCTATTATCATCGCTTCTTTGTTTTCTATTGTTTTTGAAAGTGTCGGAAGTCGTAGTTGGCATGAGCAAGGTTTCGAAAAGTTGTTGTTTTTCTCGCAAAGTGCTGAAATAAAATAAATTAATAAAAAAAATTTAAAAATAAACCAAAAAAACAAAAACAAAAAACATGAAACAAAAAAAATAAAGCGAAACCTTGCAAGGACTTGCAAAAACTAGCAAAAACTTGAGAAAACTTGCGCATATTTCTCTAAAGAAGCATTCTTGAAAATTTAAAAATTGCTTAGAGTGTGTTCTTGAAAGTGTTAGAAGTCGTAGTTGGCATGCACAAGGTTTTAAAAAGTTGTTGTTTTTCTTGCAAAGTGCCGAAATAAAATAAATTAATAAAAAAATTTTAAAAATAAACCAAAAAAACAAAAGCAAAAAGCATGAAATGAAAAAATAAATAAAACAAAACCTTGCAAGAACTTGTAAAAACTTGCAAAAACTTGCAAAAACTTGCAACCATTTCTCTAAAGAAGTGTTCTTGAAGATTTAGAAATTGCTAGTATGTGTTCTTGAAAGTGTCGAAAGTCGTAGTTGGCATGCGCAATGTTTCGAAAGTTGTTTGTTTTTCTCGCAAAGTGCGAAATAAAATAAATTAATAAAAAAATTTTAAATAAACCAAAAAAACAAAAACAAAACTATAAAATGAAAAAATAATAAAGCGAAACCTTGTAAGAACTCGCAAAACTTGCAAAAACTTGCGAACGCTTGCGAAAACTTGCGTCATTTCTCTAAAAAAGTGTTCATTAAAATTTAGAAATTGCTGGGGTGTGTTCTTAAAAGTGTCAGAAGTTGTAGTTGGCATGCACAAGGTTTCGAAAAGTTGGTTGTTTTCTTGTAAAGTTTCAAAATAAAAAAAAAATAACAAACGTAAAAAAAAAAAACAAACGAAAACAAAAAAAACAAATGAAAACAAAAAAAACAAACGAAACCAAAAAATGAAAAACAAAAAAATGAAAAAACAAAATAGAAAATCTAATTATAAACAAAAGACCTAATCTGATCTTGTAGTACAGAATTTGAACTTTATTGAACTATTTCGAACTATTTCGAAAAATTAGTCCAATGTGCGATCCAGGTTACAGATCTATTGATCCAGCTTGTTTTCTGGTCCTAAAATATTTTGAAAGGGTTCGAATATTTATGTAAGAAATTTAGCGTAAATTTACGATTTCTTACAGTTCATAAAAAAATTGTAAAAAATTTAACGTAAACTTACACAAGTTTTTACAATATATAAGAAAATCGTAAACTTACATAAAAGGTTTAGCGTAAAACTATGCAAGTTTTACAGTGCATAAGAAACTCATAAATTTACATAAAATTTTTACATAAATTTACGATTTTCTTACACATCGTAAGACCTACATAGTATTACGCTAAATTTTACGTAAGTTTACGATTTTTTTATATATCGTAAAAACTTGCACAAGTTTACGCATATATATTTTTGCTGATGAATGCCACATTAATGTGTTAGGGGCTGTTCTTACAATTCTTGCCTTTTGTTTTATACCTCTCATAATTTTCTTATTTATGCTCTCACACAATGATTCTTTAATAAACGTATTCTGATACCTATACGCTATTCTAGTCAATATCACACTATTGACTATATATATATATTGTTTTTCTGTAATTCTACTTTTATTGAGCCTGTCTATGGCTTTTTCCGCTTCTTCCTTTATTTTCTTGTTAATTTTTTCTTGATTCTTCTTTTTTTTGAACCAACATCCTAAATACATAAACGGTTCATCTTGTTGTCTTCTTTCTAACATTTGGCCTTTGAAACACACCGAAGTAGTCCCTTTTGCATTCGTTATAAAGATCGATTTATTCGCATTTACTCTTATTCCCGTCATTTTGTAAAAGCTTAATGCAGTTTCTAAGATTTCTTCTAATTGTCTTTTCGACTCGGCTAGCTACAGTGAATTATCCATATATGCACATACAGATATATTGTTTTTGTATTCACGTTCCACAGGCATTTTTACAGATATCGAAAAACATTCAAATCCCTATCTATTTTTGTAATTAGTGGATTGTAATATATTCTCCAAAGTATCGAAGACATTTTTCTGCCTTGATCTAAGCCATCCTCCACTTCATATGTTTTGGGTTTTTTCCAAATTCGTTAAAACAGTATTTTTTCATTCTTCCATTAGATTCTTTATTAAGTTTATAAATTTTTCTAGTAGGTTTATTCTTCGTAAAGCCTTTCATAATAGTGGTAAATGTACTGAGTCATACGCCTTCGATATATCTTGTGAAACCAACTAATAATCCTTCTCTTTTAACCATGTGTATTCTTGTATATTTGTTAACTATTGAATCAGTTCTGTAGTTAATGTGTTAGGTAAAGCTAAATTATTCCTTATATTAAGTACATTCTTCTGTACTAGAATTTTATTTATTCTTTTTGTTAATATTTTCGTAAAGATTTTTCTTGAGTGCTCAATTAACGTGATTGGACTAGTTTGTGTTAGGTCATCCTCGAAGTCTTTCTTCTTTGGAATAAAATATACTACTCCCTGCCTTCAAACTTTCGGTACAATTTCTTTACTCAAGCAGAAATTACAGATTTCTAGGAAAATCTCCTTTGCTCCCCATGGTAATTTCTTAATCATCTCGTTCGATATTTCAAGTTTTCCTGTAGCTTTTCCGTTTGGTACTTCACTTATTAATTTCTCCAATTCTTCTATCTCTATCATTGCAATTAGGCCTTCGTAATTTTTAGTCGTAATGGAGTTAACCGGTTCGTATTTTTTTTCCTATGTTTTCCAATAATCCTCATTCTTTGGATTCCATTTAGTCCAATTTTTAAAATGTTTTACAATCTCTTCTTTAATCCCTTTCTCATCTGTAATTACTTCATCCACTTTTCTTATATTGTCGAAAATAACTCTATTCCTTTTCCTATTTAGAATGCTGTCTATCATTCTTTTAGTAAATTGGTTTGTCTCCTTTCTACCGCTAGGCCAATTTCCTCTCTTATTTCACTATTATTTTCTATTTGCCTCGTAATATGTATAGTTTTCTTTAATTCTTTCATACTTTCTACTAATTGTTTATGATTTTCTTTCCATATATCTTGTTCCTTTATATTGATGCTTTCCAAATCTAACTTCTTTGTCAACAACTCAATCTTCTTATTGAACCTTTGTGCTAATTTGTTATAGAAGAAAGGTGGTTTTATCTCTTTCAGACTTTTTATTAGCTTATTTATCTTGACTAGTCCCTGATGCAGCTCCGATGCCTTCTTTGTTTTCGCTCCCAAATAATTGTTGTGTACTTTTAGAGCGCTGACAGATATTACGTAATATTTTTTTATTAAGGGAGTTACCCCTCTCCCCACATCATATATGAAGTATATATATAGTATATTATACCCAGCTACCCCTCCTCTCCTAAAAATATTACGTAATATCTGTCAGCGCCCTTACTGTCTTAATATGTTTGTTACTGAATATTTTATAGCAATATATAATTTATGCCATACTTTATTTAGAGAAGTTTCATTTACTATTTCTTTTATTTCCAATGCTTCAATTTTTCATTTTACTTCAACTCTAAATCCTCCCATTTGTCTGCGTCCATTTCACTGTGCTTAAATACTTTTCTAGGTTTCTTTTTTCTTCTTATTGCTTCAAATTTCCTCTTTAACTTCTACTGCACTTTTATCATCCTATGATCACTACCAGATGGTTCGACCTCTTCTATTACTAAGTAAGACATATCTACACCCACCTCTTCTGATGTCCATATATCATCAATCTGTAACTCTAGTTGGTCTCTTTTCTATATATAATCTTGTATTTTATTTACTTCTAACAAACTTAACAACCTATTCATACTCATTGTCTTAAATATCGGCATCTTTCTTGAACTGTCTACTCTGCCGTTATTATTATTGAAATCTCCCATTACTATTATTTTTATGTTTTTCTTATTAGGGGAGTGCAGTAAATCACGTAATTAGGGTTTACATAGGTCCTGACCCCTCCTCCCCCTAGTAATAGGACTATTGACCAATCAAAATTAAAAAAACTCAAAAACGTCTTTGACCTGAAAATAAGTTACCCTACAATCGACAAAAGTCGCTATATAGTAAAGTCTAAATTTTACTAAGCAAATCGAAATAATCGATTAAGTAAACTTATTCAGCAGATCAAAATACACTTAACAAAATTTTCTTAAGTATTGGAGAATTTTTTATTAATTGACTTTTGATTTTTACATTCGACGAAAAATTAAAATTTTTTAAAAAAATTTATTCGACGAATGTAAAAGTTAAAAGTTAAATAATAAAAAGTTTTCCAATACTTATGAAAATTTTGTAATAAGTGTATTTTGACCTGCTGAATAAGTTTATTTAATCGATTTTTTTCGATTTGCTTAGTAAAATTTAGACTTTACTATGTAGCAACTATCTGCGATTAACTAAAAATTAATTTTCTTCAATATGATTGGCTATTTATACTATATATATATAGGACGTGATATTTGGGGACCCCACCCTCCTAAAAAATTACGTGATTTTCTGCACTCCCCTTAGCGGTTGATATCCATTTTTTTTACTTTCTCTTGTGTTTTAAAGGATATTTCTGCTTTATCTGACAGTAAGTATATTGATATTATTCTAGTTCTCAAATTTCCAGATAGGAAGAAATCAATCATGATCGCCGTTCCCAAATAGCTCTCAATATGATGTATGTAGTGTCTGAGATAAGGCTTGATAAGTAATGCAGTTCCCATTGCAGATTTCCTTTTTAATCCTAAATTTTCTGGGGTTGCCGCCATGTATATGTAATAGTACTAGTTTGTTAATGATTTTTTCAAATCTTCCTTTTGTGCCAATTTTGTCTTTGTCACACTCACAATATCTAGATCCTCATTGTTTAAATATTCAAAAATTAATTGTCTCTTCAATGGTACGTTCAGACCTTGTATATTTAATGTTGAAATTGACAAAAGTTCTATTTTTTCTTTCACTTTTATTTTTACTTTTCTCATTTTCTTTAATTCCTCATTGTTATTTGTTTGTTCTACTTTCTTTTCTTGCATCTCAAATTCTTCTATATTGTCATTATCATTGTTCATTATAATTATTGGTATTGTCTATTTCAACGTCTCTCCACACTTCGTTTGTAGTTTCTTGCTAGCTAAATATATCCCATTCTGGTTTAGATAGTTCCTTTATTTCAAAAATCCACTTAGGTATAGTACCCAATGGATACATTTCTCTTAGATACCTCAATGCCTCAGGAACATTTTTTTTGTGTTGTTATTGGGAAGCATCATTGAAAGTCCGGTTCATTTTGTTTTAAATCTTTATTTAACTTCTCAAGATCACTTGGGAAGTCATTTGTATCCAAATCTTTTTTATTTTTATTATTTCTCTCTTTAATACAACTAATCTTCCAGTATTTTATGGAAGAAATAATGCTCTCTCAATGCCTGAACTGCTACTGTATTTATCTGAAAATAAGCTACCTTTTTGGCCAAAAAGTTACACAAAAAATCATGGGGTAGCTTATTTTTGAATTGTTAAAATTTTCAAACAATTGAATAACGTACTAATAAAAGTTGTCTAGATGCTATGAAATTTTTATTATAAGTGTATTTCGTTGCGCTGAACAACTTTACTTATTCATCCTTTTGAAGTTTATATAGTAAAAAAAAAGTTTTATATGTAGCAACTGTTAACGATTTCTTTAAAAATTTTTCTGAAAATCTAGGGTAGCTTCTTTTGGAGGTAGCTTATTTTTGGAAACCTACAGTATTTTTAACTCTTTCGTACTTGTAATCGGTAATGTTAGATTAACCTTCTCCACTTCATCCCTATCTTTGGGCAAATCTTCTAACATTGTATAATTGACCTTGATATAATTCGCTGGTATTGGATTTGGTATTCTATTCCTTAAACTATTTTAAATTTAGGGCTGAATTTGTCTATAAAAATGCTTCTGATTTATTTTTTTAAAAAATTTATATATTTTAACAAAATTTTTTAAATAAATATTTAAAACAAATAATTTACAATTTCTTAATAAACTTCCAAGTATTAGATTTAGATCTATTATTTTTAACATAACATTGTATATTATATTAAAGGTGATACTTTTTTACTAATTTAGCGCACATTTTAATATAGTATCATGGAAAAATAAATATAGAATAGATCTACATAGATTTATAAATTTGATAATTTTTACAATATCTCATGATATAATGATCAGAATTTGATAATTTTGATACCATTCGAATCATCTCATCGAGACGAATTGAATGGTGGCAAAATTGTCTAATTATGATTACTATAACATGATATATTAATCTTTGAATAATTTTTATATAAGCTTGTCGATTTTGATAACTAGTAATTGGAATTTGATGATTTTGGTATCATTCGATTCACCTTTATGAGACAATTCGAATGGTACCAAAATTGTCAAATTCTGACCACTAGATCGTGAGATATCTGCAACAAGAAAATTTGTGGCGCAGCTTTATACTATATAGGGCGGCACTGCAAATCATTTTTGTGAATATCTTACGTAGTGTTCTGACCCGGGTAAGTATCACCCGGGTCACCCGCGGGTGGGCGGGTGACCCGGGTTGAGTTATGGCCCACCCGGGTGGTCAACCCGCGGGTCACCCGTGGGTCAACCCGCGGGTCACCCGTGGTTCAACCCGCGGGTCAGTGACCCGTATGGGTTTACAGCGAACTTTGATACGAAGTTGATCTGTAATAAATAGATAATATTTGATCTTTTTAAGATCTTTTACATATTTTTTTTTTCTTTTTCTTTTATTTAAATTTTTTTATTTTTTTTTTATTTTATTAAATTTTTTTATTTTATTTATTCAAATTTTTTTTATAACGTTACATTTTTTTTTTACATTTTTTTAAGATCTTTTTGATCTTTTATTTAAATTTTTAAATCTATACTAAGATTAGTATTAGTTTTTATGTTTTTCTTTTTTATTTTTTGTTTTTTTTTTTACTAACTATTTCTTTCTTCTATAGGTTTTGTATACTGCCGGCAAGAGTAAAATGGCATAATATTCAGAGATCTCGACCTGGAAGTGTTAGAACTGACTAAGATAAGTATTAGTTCTTTTTTTTTTTTTGTTTTCTTCTTTTTTATTTTTCGTTTTTTTTTGCTAAATACTCCTTTCTTCTATAGGTTATGTGTACTACTAGGAAGGGTGGAATGGCGTGAAGATTTAGAGATCTCGACTCAGAGATCTCAACCCGGAAGTGCTAAAACTAATTTTTGTATTTCTTTTTATTTTTCGTTCTTTTTTGCTAATTACTTCTTTCTCTTATGGACTTTGTGTACTGCCGGCAAGAGGAAATGGCATAAAGATTCAGAGATCTCGACCCAGAAAGGGTGAAACGGCATAAAGCTTCAGAGATCTCGACACGAAAGTGCTAGAACTGGCACTAAGATAAGTGCTTATTCTTTTTTCGTGCTTTCTTTGTTATTTTACTAATTACTTTTTTTCTAGTTTTTGTAAGGTTAAATAGAAGAGATTCGGGAACTGGTTAGTCACATTATAGTTGTTGACGGGTTTGTTATGAAGAGCAAAGAGTATTACATTAGTACCAAGAATGGAGCGATTAGTAGTTGATAGTTAGATTAGAGCGAATGTATAAAAATTAAATAAATTTAAATAAAAATATAAACTTAGTTTCGGAATTTTGGTATAGTTTCGGAATTTCGGCATAATTTTTCAAAATAGTTTCGGGCAGCATCATTACCCGCGGGTGACCCGTAGCAGAATTTTTTTTATTACCCAGTGTTCACCCGCGGGTGACCCGTAGCAGAATTTTTTCTATTACCTAGTGCTCACCCGGGTATGATTTTGACCCGGGTTGAACGGGTCACCCGTAGACCCGGGTGACCCGTCGATCACCCGGGTGACCCGCGGGTCAACCCGCCGGGTGACCCGGGTCATGTTTTTTTAAACGGGTCCAATCACTAATCTTACGATCCAGTGATTAGAATTTGACGATTTTGGTACCATTCGAACCATCTCATCAAGACGAAATAAATGGTACTAAAATCATTAAATTCCAATCTTTTTTATTAAAATACTTAAGTTTACATACTTAAAGAAAAAATTTCAGAACAAATTTGCAGAAGAAACAGTTTAAAGGATAATAGCTTGGAATTAATTTCATAAAATTTAGTGACTCAGTTCTACTTTTTATTGGGAAACCCCCTTTAACATTAATCTTCAAATCCCTTGGATTCTCAGATAACCTCTATTTATTAATCACATAGTCATTTGAAAGATATTTAAATGCATATACTTTTCTAAGTTGCCTTACATGTTCTTTAAAATCTTCACTATTTCTATGGCAAAAAGGAAATATTCTTCTCAAACTCGGAATCAACTCTTGATAAACTAAAGGCAACTCTAATTTCTTTGATGGCAGGTCAAAATATGTTGGGAAAATATATAATACTTTTTTAATTCTTCCTTCCAATCTAAACCTTTTTAAGATCTGCCCTATTTGTTACTGGAAAAAATTTTTTAACTTCCTCTCTAAGCTCACTTGGGAACTTTGGTATTGGTAGTCTTCTATCTTGTATATAATTCTCTGGTAACCTTTCAAATTTGTATATTGCTTTTAGGCTATTTACAACTTCACCTGTGCACCTTTGGTCACGAATTGGTAAAGTGTATGTTAGAGCTTCTCTAATCTCAGTCAGGATCATATCGTAATGTTCCGGTAATTGAATCAGCAGATTACTCTTCAACTTGTTTATCTTCTTTCTCAACTCTTCAAATTTTAAATCATTCTGTACTCTCGCAAAATCTGCCACGAAGAATAGCAATTGTGTTATTTCAAAACCATTCAAAACAATAAAATCGGCATTTGTTAGGAAATCAATTCCCAATTTCTTTCTCAATTTATTATAAATCTGATCTTTGTTCTTCCTATTTATAACGTATGCCCTATACGCTTGTTTATATCTGTCTGTAGCCCTCTCTAATAAATGCATAAATTCATTTTGATGTGCAGGCTGTGTTTCATGTCTGTTTGTAAAACATCTAAAGAAAGCTCTATTCTAGCGTTTTAACTTGATCCCAATTAGTAATGCCACCGAAATTGATTTTTAAAAAAGGCCTATTTCGTCTTCATTAGAGAAAATTAAAATTTTTTATAAGGAAGAGCAAATAAAATTTATATAGATATGTTCCTTATAATTTTGTCTATTCAAAAAAAAGTATCAAATAATTTCGTCTTTCAAGTAAAATAGGTCAAAAACAATTTCGTCTTCAAATTTTAATTTCGGGTTTTAGAACCCGAAATGCTTTTGTCCTCATGTATAATCCCAATAGCTAATAGTATTTCTATACTTGTTGCTTTAGTTTCTAGCTTATGTTTTACGAAACCCAAAATCGACTCTTGTGTCTTAAAGGCCTCAATTATCTTATCGATACTCTACTTTTTGACATTAAAACAATCTTTAGTCTCTTTACTCTTTACCCTCAAAACTTTATTTTTTAATTCTCTACTTTTATTACGTCTTTCTTCTAGTTGTTGCTTATCCTCTTTCCTTCTTCCTGTTACTACCGCACTGTATAAAAGTGGTTGTTGTTTCCTTTCTTGCTGTGTTTTATCTACCTTCTCTATAACGATTCTATTCTGTTGTAATTCCTCTTCTACATCTATATTGTTGACTGTTTCTTTATTTTTGCGCCACCCTTATTATATGACAAAGTTTGTTAGTTATCTGTCAAAACTTCCAGAATGTTGATTGCTAATGACGTACTAGTCTCGATTAGGTTGTTTGTTGTGATCGTTTGAATTTCTAATAATGTAATCTTCCTGATTTGGTCGTTTGTTGTTGTCATCTGAGTTACTGATATTATTTGTTGTGACAATGATATCATTTCATTAATTTGTATATTCAAGTTTATTAGAACATTTTTCATATTATCCTCTTCTATTTTTCCATGAGAACTCTTAACTTTTTTTGCACTGTTTCTTTCAACTTGATTGACTAATCTTTTATTACAACTTTTCTGAACTGCCTCAAACTTTTCAACTGTATCCATTTCGAATTTAAAATTTTGAATAGACCAAAGGCCCTCTTTTTCGTTTGTTGTTGTTTGGAAGCCTTTAGTTATAGTCGTTTCCTTCCTCTTCTTATTCAGTTTGTACTCTAGCTTAAAGTTCTTCTTTGTTATGAATTAATTATTTAATTAATATAATTATTTATTTAAGTAGTTTGGTTCTGAATTTTTTCTTTTCCTACTATACTGTATTTGTTTACTTAGGATTTACAGATGTATGGGAAAGAGTTTCCAAAACCCTTATTTTTTGTATGGAATTAGAAATAAGTTTGTTAATAATGCCAAAAGGGATTGCCAATTTATTTAGATTCAATAGATGTTTCTAATACTATTTTAGATACTTTTAGAAAACACTATTACATTTTATTTAGTCTTGAGATATAAGACTAATGCATCTGAAGATCATGCTAGAGTTATTAATTCTATACTTGCTAAACAGATTAAAAAAAAGCAATAGTATTATAGTTTTTTTACATAACCAATACTAGAAATTTTATATAGTTAGATTTACAAGAAACCAATTTTTATTTTATAAAAAAGTATATCAAAGCTATTAATACAATCATTAAAAAAATAAAACTAATGATAATCTATAATATATTAAAATTATCAAATCATTGCAAAGATCTACTAATATTTAAAAATCTTTTAGAGATCTTTGCAGTTTTTAAAAAGCAAATCTGCAAAAAGTAATAATTTTTACAAACCTTAATTATATATAATAATATTTTTTTTTGAATTTAAAATTTGTTTTTTTTTTTTTTTGATATTTATTAATTTAATTTATTTTTTTTTAAGCTTTATTAGAGAAACTTGTAAAAATTTGAACTATAATTTTGTAAGATAAATAGTTTTTTTGGGCTGTTTTTTTTTTTTTTTTGAACTTGTACTAACTTTCTTTTTTTGTTGCTAGAATTAGAATCTTATAAGTAGATTTCTTTTTCTTGTTTTTTTTGCTTTCTAGAACCAGAATCCATAAAATATATTTTTTATCGTTTGCTTGTATTATCTTCTTTACTTTAAACTTTTTTTTCTTTTGCAGATTTTATTACTAAAAAACCAAATACTGGTAGAAGATTAAAACTTGTTCTTGCAGAATACCAAATATTAGAAATTTAGAACTGGATCTTGTAAGATAAGTAGTTCTATTAATTGTTTTTTTCTTTTTTTATTCTTTTTCAATTTAAACTAATAAATTTTGTAAACTTAGTTAGTGGTATTTAATTATTTATAGAATATGAAGGTCTTGAGCTTTTGTTAATTTAGAATTAATATTATGAATATTCTGGGTTTTCATTGTTTTAGTACTCTGTATTTTTTTTTTTTTTTGATGTTAATGGTGAGACCTTGCTCTTATCTTTATTAAATTTAATGGAAACTTTTTACAATTGGAAAAAACTTCATAATTTAAATCTAATGCTAAGAAAAAGAACTCAGGCATATAGCTAGATAAACAAAAGTAGTCCTAGTACTTATCTGTGGCCTAAACCAATAGTACTCTGTATTTTATATGCTGTTTTTTGGAGAATAACATTGCTTGTTTTTTTAGTAATTTTTGATCTTTACAATTTGTTAATATTAATTATTCTTTCTTTGTAATTGTTGTTTGTATATGCTTTTGATTATAACTTTTTGTAAATAGTGCTTTTAGATGTTTGAAGATCTTCCCTAGTTTGATATTTGTAGCATTGTCTAGAAATATTATTGATTTGTTCTCTTCTATCTATTTGATTTGTAATTAAAATTGATTTTGATAAGTTAACTTTTATGTTCATATAGGCAAAAAAAGATTTTACTGTTTTTATATTTTTTGAAACTGTACTTTATCATATGCAATTTATATTTTATTATCCATATATGCTATAATCAGGATGTGCTTTATGTGCTTTTCACAAGAAGAATCTGTTATCAAAGTATATCTATTGTAGTTTTTAGTGATCCTTCTTAGTAGGAGTTATAATAAATGTGCTATAAAATAAAGAAAATAGGTTTTCTTGATCTATTCCATCTTTGATGTTGTATTGTTCTATTAGTTTTAGCCCAATAAAAACTTGGTTTTTTTTTATTTAAAATAGAGTTTTAAATATGGATTATTTTTTCAAGAATTTTTATTCTTCTCATAGCTTTTGTAAGTAGTAGTAGATATATGGGGGTGAGTCAGTAGAAAAAGGACAAATCATTTTTAGTAAATTTTTTTTAATTTTTAAACTAAAATATCCTGACAACTATTTAATCAAATTTGCTAAAAAAATTTTTATTTTATTCTTGAAATTATATAGAATTAAAATAAAAAAAAATTATTAAATTTATTAAAATAGTTGTTAATATATTTAAGCTTAAAGTCAAGAAAACTTTTACTTAGAAAAAATTTGACCCTTTTCTATTGACTCACCCCCATATAGTATCATAGGCTTTAGATATGTTTTGTAATAAAATCTAATAGGACTTAAAGTTAATACCTCAATTTAAATATATTTTTTATATTCATATTAATTTAGTTTGATTATATTATAAATTTGAATTTAAATTTAAATTCAAATTTATTTATATCTGGATTTAAAAAAATTATATTATGTTATTATATGACATAGTATATTTGGATATATAAATCTAGATAGAGGTATTAACTTTAGTAGAGCTTTTGATTGGTATTACTAACTTCTAGTATGTATGCAAATAATAAAATTGGTGTAAGTATAAATATAAAGAGTAAAACTATATAACTTATATAAGTTATTACAGCCTATAATATTTCAAAAATCTTATAATTGATGCAGTATATTATATAATTTATTACAAAATATTACAAAATTTATTTTAAAATATGTTGAAATATAGAGAACATCAATAGAAAAGAGACAAATTATTTTTTAGTAACTTTTTTTAAAATTTTAAATTAAAATATCTTGACAACTACCAAATTAAATTTAATAAATATTTTTTTTTGCTTTAATTCTATAACTATAAAAAATTAAAATAAAAAAATTTTAATTAAATTTGGTTAAATAGTTGGGGCAGTATCATTAATCACCTGATTATTTTTTATCAGAGGCCTACCCCCCTCCCTCTTTCTTAATATATAAATAGTCAGGTTCTTATATATAATTTCAACTTTTTTTACCCCCCCCCTAAAAAATCACCTGATTTTTGTTACTCACCTTGTTAATTTATTTTAACTTAAAGTTTTTTTTTTATAACCTCCTTCCACTATCCTGAAGGTTCTAGACACCTTAGGTTGCTATCACTCGCTAAAGCTAAAGTTATCATTCTGTAGAGATCGATGGTAGGCAGTTGGCCTCTGTTAGTTACCGAACTAGCACAGGTCAAATTCCAATATATCGGGTACCTATCGGATACTATATTACTATAATTAAAATACTACATATCAGTGATCTACTATATATATATCGTATAGTTTGGATATATTGGATACCCGATGTGTATATGTAATAAAAATAATTTTAAATCTACATATATTATAATTCTAAATCATTATTTACAATGCAAATATTTTATATATTCAAAAATTTTATCCTTTACGATATAAAATTTATTAATTTTTACTACTTAAATTTTTTTTAAATTGATATATCAGGTACTCTATATAGGTTTTTTTTATTTTTTTTATTATTTTTAATTCTTTTTTAATTTTTTTTTATTTTTTTAATTATTATTATTTTTTATTTATTTTAATTTTTTTTTATAGTTTTAAACGCTTTTTTTTTATTTTTATTTGTTATTTTAAATGTTTTAACTTTAATTTTTTTTATTTTAATTCGTTTTAATCTTTTAATTTACTTTTATATTTATTTTTTAATTAGTTTTTTTTTAAATTATTTTAATTTTTTTTAAATTTTTAAAATATTTTTTTTAATTCCTTTTAATTTTTTTTTATTTTAAATTTGGTTTAATTTAAAAATTGGGGGTTTTTAAATTATTTTTTTTATTTTATAATTTTTTTTAAATTATTTT
>QKWP01001855.1:44950-103614 GCA_003550325.1 Gigaspora rosea | reverse complement strand
GAAAATTCCAAGTAAGTTGTAAGAGAATAATAAGAGTGCAATCAACAGCAAGAGGGTTAGTAACAGCCAAAAAAAATAATTAAATTTCTGCCAAAGTAATAATAAGATTTCCAAATTCTTTAATAATATTCAATAATTTAAATAGGTTTCCGCCAGAAGGCACAAATGTTACAGTACCGGAAGCCTTCTTATATTCCGATAGAGTAACAATCACACGGCTCCTGAGATCCCTTACTTTGGGCGTGAAGCGGTGTGCAAGAGGGAAGTATAGTTCCTTTTATATCTGTAAGAAACTACACACTTCTCTGAGGCAGTTCAGTAGAAAACAACAAGAGATAATACACAGTTTATTAATTTAACAAGAGGGCTATTCCAAGGTGTCTGTTCCTTAGAAATCCCAGAGTTTATTAATAATAAGAGAGGAGGATAAATAATATAAAGGTAAAGATAAAATACAATGTCTGGATCTGTCTAAAACTAAGGGAAATAAGGTGGGTTTATATATCTATTGAGCTAAGCGTCGCTAAGTGTCGTTAAGCGTCGCTAAGCGTCATTAAGCGTCACTAAGCGTCGCTAAGCATCATTAAGCGTCGCTAAGCGTCGGTAAGCGTCGCTAAGCGTCATTGAGTGTCATTGCACATCAATTTCGCTTATCACTATTACTAAATACAGTTATTACAAAATTTCCTTATTAAGTTCTAATTTTCAAACTAATTTCTACCAAAATTAAAACCTATTCTATAACACTACCAATTGTTAGCAGATTTTTCAGAATTTATACGATTAATTGCCTGTTCAAACAATGCCCAATTTGACTCAACATATAAATGGGCTTCTTCTTCAGGATCTTCTTCAATGTCAATACTATTATTTGACATGCTATTGGTATTAGTTTCTATTTCTAAAGGTGTAGTAGGCAAGAAACTAGTTGTGACTTTATTGCCTTCATAATTTTTTAAGACAAGAAATGGAGGAGTGGTGCGACATTCAAAATTATCTCGAATTAATTGTCGTCGCTGACCATTGGGCATAATTGTAACTTGCTGAACTAAATGCTTGCATAATAAAAAATGACTTCCAAGAAAAGCTGAACAGCTGCAAACCCAACAATCAATATTAGTGAAATATGAACTTTTCAGGTTAGTTGCTTGTTTATTAGCACTTCGTTTTCCTTTGTATTTGTCATATCCATTAGTGCTAATATTTGTATCTTGATCACCTCTGGTGCTGGCTGCATTCCATGCTTTTTTGAAATCATCCCACTACCATGGTACTACAATACCATTTAAAATTTGTGAAAGTCGCTCCTTCTGTGCAGGTATTATTTCATTAAAAAGTGTCCAAAGTAATAAATCAAGCCTGGGTTGACTGAATCGGTGCAAATAATATCGTTTGATAACACTCCAATGGGCTTCGATCTTCATTGTCATTTTGCCAAAAGGAATGGTAGATCTAACTGATCGTGCCCACAAGTGCCATCGATCTGGCAAATACCAGTTGCTCCAAAGGTATACCCATAATAATTTTAGTGAGTTTTCAGTGCAGAATTGATATATTTCTCTTACAGCATTTCGTCTAATATCTGTTAATGTTAAGGTGGTTCCTTGTGCATCAACAGGTATTAAAGGATGCATATTAAAATGCTTATTCATAATTATTAAAACTGTTGCTTGATACTCTAATGGGCAGATAATATATTTTTTTAGATCACAATCATCCTTTGTTGGGTAAAATGCCAGATCGATAAAATCAAACTCATTCATTGCTTGTATAACATCATAGGCTATACGTAGGTGTGCCCCCATACTTTTCATTACTTGATTGCTTGGCTTTTTCTCTAAGTTTAAGCTTCACTGCTCTATTTATGTGCCAAGCACATAATTGGACTATTGATGGTCCCCATACTTTAGTTGTAGCATTAATTTCTGCAAAATCTTTATCCGTAAACACGAAATCTGGATTTATATTATGTGATTTTACAGATTCCAAAAAGCACTCTAGAACTTTACGACACTTTCCTGTATAGGTATGCAATTGGAAAGCCAGTCCCTTCTACATCAGCAATAACACCATAGAGTTCATAACGTCCTCTTGCTGTTTTGTAAGTTGCGTCAAGATATATCTCACTAATGCTTATATTACGATTTTTAATTTCTTTTAACAGAGGTGTAATAAAACCAATAGCTGTAGTATCCAAATCATTTATTTCTAAACACCATTGAAAACCACAGCTTTCGTGCTCACTTAACAGTTTGCATACTGATTCAATATGATTATCATGCCGTTGGAATAATTCTTGATTTGCCATAGATTTCCAATAATAGATGTGCTTGGGTGAATATTTTGAGATGTCAAAGCCCTGACGTCAGAGGTGATTTTTTAATTCTATTGCAGTAAGGTGTGAATGTTTTTTAATTTCTTCCTGCAATTCATTAGGCATCTCAACACATAGGTCTGGACGTGGGTAAAGAGAGTGATGGTAGATATATACTTCTATAGCATTAAGGACTAAATCAACTTGGATAGTAATTCTACCTTTACAATCATAGCGTATTCGTCGTTTTCTATTAGAATCTTTATAATTTTCAGATTGGGCCTCTTTTGACTGACAGCAAAAATAATAGAACCGCCCAACCGTATTTCCAAATTTTTTTGACATTTCTGCATTATAAAAACTATAAGAATATTATCCAATTAGTAAAATTATACAGAATTTTTTTATTTTTTAGTAAGATAGGACTTACTCCCACGAATAATCATCACCGCCTTCGATTTCAGCAACTATAAGACCAGCTATTTCTTTTGCTGTCTTGTTATAAAACATAGTACTATCTAACTTTACTACCAAATGAGTTTGAAAAATCATATCTGCTACTCTATTAGTTGGCGCACCAATAGTCATTTCTTGAATTTCCTGTTCGATTAAGTCCCCCAAATCAAGATAGTTAACTTCAATATGATTTTCATGTTGTGTTGACTCAGGGCCTTCAATCATGATTGTGGTATGAGTGATATCTTCTTTAGGTAAGATTTCAAAATTATCCTGTTGGATCAATTCATATCTGTCTAATGAATTTTTATTTCGATCTCGGTTTTCTTTACACCTTTTACATGTTTTATGGCGCTTGCCATTCCATACAAATTGGTCATAGGGGCGATTACATTTACAATCAGTACAGAAGTCCATTTTTTAATATTTATTGATGAGTTAGTCAGTAATTAAGTTGGTGACTAAAATATTTTGATTTTTATATGTTTGATTGTGAAGTAATATTCAATATTACAGGGAAAAATATGATGTACTGTTTTTACAAACTCCAAAGGTGTAATGCTAGAAAAAAAAGTAGGTTTGGTAAGTTTAATGAAAACGCAGCTAAAATATTTTGGAACCTATACTACAATAATGATAATTTGATTTAAAGACCAAAAAACGATTTGATTAAAGTGTCAAAATATTCAGTTGAATTTAACTTTATGAAAGGTAAAGATGACTTTATTTATACAATTTAATTATATATAAATTATAAATGTATAGTTCTAATCGAAGTATTCTCTTTACAATTGCCATACCATATTTTCGTGAAATAACGGGCATGGGCGTTATTTAAAAATTGCACCTTCATAAAATAGTATGTGAGGCTTTGAAATAACACCCATGCGCATCCCAAATAATGTGCACTCCATATGTACTATATCTGTGATATATGTACTGGCTTTCTCTTGGAACAGCTTCTTATATAATGCACATAGTCATTACTTGGAAAACAGGTTTATTAAAGAATCAATCCTTGTCTTGATATAACGCCCATGCACATACTCTAATTAACGCGCAATATACTCAAATAACGCACCGATAGGCGTTATTTCATGAAAATACGGTATAAGTTTTTTTACTCTCTTTTTCTAATTCGATCTTGTCTAATATTAAACCATCTTTTTCTTTGTCAAAATCTTCTTTCAAAGGTCTTTGTTATGTTACATACAAAATGCAAATAGTCTACTGCATTATTTTTGTAACTCTCAAAGAAAAATTTCACAAATTTTTTATTTTTTTTTTTTCTAATTCTATTTTAGCTAACACTATATCTTTCGATTAGATAAAACGTCCTTGGTAGGGTTTTGTTATATTGCATGCAACTACCAAAATTCTAGTCTAATGCATAATTTTTGTAATTCTTAAAGAAAAATTACAATTGGTTTCATATTTCTGATAGTTTCTTATTTTCTATTTCTAATTTGGGATTTTATATCGTAGCTCCTTTCTTTTCTTTCAATCAGATAAGGCATATTTACATTCCTTGTAACAATTTGTTTTCAAAAGGGTTTGATATTTTTAGAGCCTTTTCCTTCTTTGGCTAGAATCTAACAATAATACTTTCACATTTGTAACAAATGGTAGAATTTATATGATTATAACTCTTAATAGAGTTTACCAAATATTGAATATTAATCATTGCGCAGCAAGACAAATAGAATTATGCATAATTATTAAGAACATTAACTATATTGATATGCATACGATTAATCGGCTAATAATGTTTATTAAATAGTTTCAAGTCCCTGTGATTGTAAATATGGGCCTATTCGTTTAATATCTTAGTCTCCTGCACATTTCTGCATTAAGTTATTAGACTTGTGTTAATTCAACTTAGTCACTAAGTAGCGACGTATTGGTAATTGCTTTTTTTTCAAAAAATCCTTGGTGTGAATTATTATATATTAAATTGTAACTTTATATTATTTGGTACATTTATAACTAGTATAAAAATTTTAAATAAAAACATAATTAAGTGGAAAAACTAAACAATTTAAATTATATACTTTTGTACTATAGATAATATTAGCGAGTTTGAACGATTTATTAATGCAATTTACTAAAAAATTTAGCATATAATCATATTGAAATGTTTGTAATAAAGAGAGATTATAATAATTCAATTAAACTATAGTAAATGTCGTATTCGATTGGCAGCTTATCACATGACAAGTATTTCATGAATCGTCATGCCAAGGATCAGAGATCGGTGACATCACGTGACCCGTAATTTTTGGGGTCGCTCTGGTGGACTCTTGGATGCTTTCGCTATCTTAGTATCGTCATTGTTAGTGGGTCTTGTTGCTTAGTATCTTTATTCTTTAGGTTTTTGGTACTTTTTTTGAGTATAAATAGAGGAAGTTCTGGTAGAAGTTTGTAGTGGTTTGGTTGATTTTTATATTTGAAAAGTAAGCACTAATACAACATAGTGTTGTATTAATACATTGTTATTTGTATTTAGAAATTTGGTCAATTAGTTATTAAAAATAAACTTGTATATAGTACAAATACAATATATATTATGGTTTATAAATATATTTTTATTTTAATAGTATAATTATTGTATAAATCTGTATGTAGAAGATAATTGTAATACTAAATCTTATCTAAATACAATTTTTGATATAATATTACACTTACTTTTGCATTAATTATGTTTTACTATATTTTAAATTTACTATAGCATAAATTTTCGTAACTATTACTCTATATAATGCTCTAAAGTTAATATTTCATAAACTTTTATAATTATTATATCTACTTAATACTTCAAACTGATTGTAAATTTTTGTAAGTTTATCAACTTGTAAAAACTTACAGAGGTTTATATATATTTTTTTGCTGTTGTTATATTCTGGATTCAAGTTTAGTTTAATAATACAATTTTTAAGTAACAATTGTAAATTATATGATAATAATTGAAATATATACCAATATATAATTTATTTATTTATTTATTTTTTTTTTAAGATGTGGTTGTGCCTCGAAGACTTTTTTATTAAGTATATATTTGTATATATTATGTGATACAATATTATCTATATTAAGTACAAGAGATTCACTCAGACATTCTTGACTAACTGTGACCTAAACCTACCAGAGCTTTCTATACCCCATTTTCTGTATAACCTGGATTTTTGGACTACTCTCTATTTTGTCATTCTGCTACTTACTATATTCCCTGTTTCTCTTATATTGCTGATCCTATACTTTCAAGTAGGTGCAAGGGCCTTGCACAGATGATCGTAACCTTACGATTACTTCCTAAACCTTGGTGTCCTGAGATTACCCATGTGGTGGTGGGGGCCAAGCTAAGCTTTATCTACTACTCTCAGTAATTTATCGTATACCCTGTAAAAAAATTCAAACTTTATTTTTCCATTATTTTTCCGTGTTTGAATTCCGTGTTTTTTCCATTTAAATTATCAAATGCCAATTTCCGCATTTTTTCCATAAATGTTGCATATTTATGGAATACTTATAGGAATTATATTGTTCAAATAATGGAAATTGTACGAAAATTTCACTGAACTTATGTAATAATAAAAAATGTTTTTATTCAATTATGGAACTTGTTCGAAGACTTTACTAAAATTTCACTGTAAAGTTTATTAAATTTATACGAATATAAGCTAGAATTTTTATTGAATTACTTTATGCGTCAATATAACAATAATAATGCAGGTTCAAATCTATCGCTATAATGAAATAATACTATAATTTTATGGAATTTTTGCGGAATACATATCTATACTATTCCTTCACTTTTTATTAGTTTTCGTTCTCTTACTAATTCTTGCCTTCGTTTCTTTTGTCTTTGTTCCCCTTTCCTTTTTTTACCTATATAAATAAATATATAAATGAATGTATAAATAAATTAGAAAGTAAAAAATGCAACAAATACTTGTTTCGCTAGCAATCTTATATGTATTATTCAAGGTACTAGAGTCTTGTGCATTGTTTTCGATAGTACCATCCTGCTTAAGAGTATTTTCAACACTATTATCTTTTCGGACAGAAGACCGAAGACTTTTTTTAATGAAAGTATCACAGGGGTTAAAGTGCCTTGACTAACATTTTGTCTCCTAATAGAGCAAGAAGACTGATCACTTTTTGATGACAATACATTAATCGTAGGAGCTGAAGTATCAAAATCTTGTGCATTATTATTATTTGTAATATCTTGCATAGGAGACTGAACACTTTTTCCTGCTATGGTATAATAATTATTAAAATTGGTGTTATTTTTACTGAATATGCATCTTTGAATAGAAGAGTAAATACCTTTTTTGGTAGTGACATATTAATCGTAGTTGTTAAAGTACCATGATCTTGTGAATTATCGTTATCGTTATTTGTAGAGGACTGAACGTTTTTTCTTGCTATATTAATTATTAATTTGATGTTATTAGATTTTTTTTGATTTTTTGCACAATGAACGTTAGCATTTTACTAAAGCTACTAATAATATTTTTATTCATATACATTAATAAAAGAATAAATGCCTTTTTTGGTAGTGACGTCATATTAATCAGAGGTGCTAAAGTATCGTGATCTTGTAAATTATTGTTATCGTTATTGGTAGGGGACCAAATGTTTTTTCTTGCTATATTAATTATTAAAATCGATATTATTAGATTTGTTTTTTGAATTAATGTTAGCATTTTACTAAAGCTACTAATAATATTTTTATTAGTATATATTATTGAACGAAAGAATAAATGCCTTTTTTTGGTAGTGACATCGTATTAATCACAGGGGTTAAAGTATCATGATCTTGTGTATTATTGTTATCGTTACTTGTAGGGAACCGAACACTTTTTCTCGCTATATTATTAAAATCGATGTTATCTTTACTGAGTATGCATCTTTGAACTGAAGGATAAATACTTTTTTTTGGTAGTGAGATTTATTAATTGCAGGTGGATCTTGTGCATTATCATTATCATTATTATTATTTGTTATATCTTGCATAGAAGAACGGGCACTTTTTCCTGCTAAATTAATTATTAAAATTATATGTATTCATATATTGAAAGTGCCTTATATATTAAGTAAATTCAAAAAAATTGAAATTTTTTCTTTACTTAGATACATTTTTGAATAAAAGGATAATACCTTTTTTAAATAGTGACCTCGCATTAGTCACAGGTATTAAAATATTAGAATCATCGCTTACTGTGCTATCTTGATCAGTATTTTCGATGTCATGATCTTCTCTTGGTATATTATATTCAAGATTTGAAGTGACAGAATCTTGGGTATGATCAGTCATTTCATGTGTGTCTTCTTGATTAGACATACTTTCTATATCAATATGGTTTGTGTATTTTTGAACAAGACATCGAGCATTCTTCTTTGGTAATGGTAATGCACCTTTTTTTGTTTTTGTACTAGCAATTTTCTTTCTTTTTGCTTGATTAATCTCTTTTCGTGCATTAGTGACAAGAGTAGAAGTGTCAGAATCTCTTGTATGGTCAGTCATTTCATCTATGCTATCTTGATCAAGAATACTTTCAATTTGAGTATAGCTTGTATTGCGTTTTCGAGCAGGAGGTTGAACATTCTTTTTTAGTAGTGATAATGCATACCCTTTTGCTTTTGCATTAGCAATTTGCTTTTTTTTTTCTTGATCAACTATTATAGTTATAGAAAATTTAGATTATAAATAATAAGAAGCTATAAGATGACACTTACCCATGCTATTACAATATGAAGCAAGCCAGTCACGAAGAATAAAATCTGCTTCAGAAACTGGAAACGTTGGATTCGCTTCATTAAACTAAAAAAAATAAAAATAAATAAATAATAATAATAATAAATATAATAATAATAAATATAAAAACAATAGTCTTTATATTTCAAAAATTTTAAATTCTTACTTCTTTAATTACTTCTTTAGCTTTTCCCTTTGCTTGTCAGGATAGAGGCTCACCACGTAAAAAACGAGAAGCTGCACGATTTCATAGATCGTTCTGCAATATATCAATACGTATAATCATTAATATTAATTAAAAAAACTGCAAAATGCATAATAAATACACTATAAGGTATCATCTTTAAGGAGGTGCAAAAAAGAGCAAACTTACCCTAAAATTTAAGTATTGCTTTTTGTCTAAGTTTAAAAATTCATACCATTGTAATTCATTATTATTTCTTTTTTGGGTATCTTTATAGTCTTCGTATTCTTTAATCTTTATTGGGTTCATTGTAGATCCTTTTGGGAACTGCAATATTATATGCTTATTAGCCCAAACGATTTTAAGCAAATATCTATAGAGCAAGAAAAAACTTACTTGTTCATTAATAATCCCACGAACAGCACTACGTGAATCTAAAAGTGGTTGTGCAAGAGCAGGATCGATAGCAACTAACACAGCGTATAACCGATGACATCGTTCGGAATTTAGCATGTTCGGCAAAGTTGGATCGGCATTGATTAGTGCGAGAAAAAGTTGTCGACGTTGCTCAGAATTGAACGTGTGGATATTAACTGAAAGATTATGGTTATCCATTAGATTTTTTTATTTTGGAAGGTTATACTTTTTAATTGATTTTTTTGTATTTATTAAATGAATAAAAGATATTTTAAAAACAAATTATATTTATAGTAGACAACATTTATGACGTATTTACTCTGAGTTTATTATTAATCATCAAAATATCAGTAGTATATAATATATAAATTACTTTTACAATTTTTAATAATGAAATAGTTTTTATCTTACAATGATCAACGACATTCTTTGCACATGTGTCTGGTGCTTGCAAGGGTCAAACGGTCAGGGTAAATTAGTTAGTAGAGCAACCTGTGCAAGGCATTTAACGAAGCAAAAAAAAACCTGGCTAAATCAATAGATATACCTACAATACAACGACATCTAGCTACTTCTATTTCTATGCTTTTACCAGTTCAGACATATCTAATTAAAAACAACTGCGATAATAATGAATTCACTAATATTAGCGATGAAGAATCGTCTAATAAAAGTAATGAATCGTTAAAGGTTCAAAAGAGTGATATAATATCTGAAGAATCGTCAAATGAAACTGATGATCTATTTGAATTATTGGATGTTCAAGATGGTAGTATAATGTCTGAAGAATCGTCAAATGAAACCGATAATCTAGTTGAGTCATTGGATGTTCAAAATGGTGGTATGATGTCTGAAGAATCGTCTAATGAAACCGATGATCTAGTTGAATCATTGGATATTTGAAGAATCGTCTAATGAAAGTGATAATTTAAGCGAATCATTGGAAGTTGAAGAAAATGAATATACCGAATTTGGTAAGCATATAAAAATATCCTACGATTATCGTTATTAGAATTTATTATAATTGATAAGTTCTAATTTACTTTGTAGATATTTCAGAAAATTTAATTAAAGGGTTAAAACTTTTTAAAATTAAAGACAATCATAATATTTCTGAGGCTGCGTTTAATGAAATTCTTAAAGTTATGGAAATTCCTGAAATTACTCTTTACAAACTTGAAAGATATCTTGAAAACCTTGTACCTTTAAAGCCGTCTCTTATAGACTGTTGTGTTAATTCATGCATAGCATTTACGGGCAATTTTAGTAATAAAAATATCTGTCCAAGATATAAAGAACCTCGTTATACATCTGACAAAGTATCCAAAATATCTCGAAAAAAAGCAGTATACTGGTCGCTTATTGATTCACTTAAATTGCAATACAAGGATAAATCACGTGCAGAAACTCTTCGTTACCGCTACAATTATACATCAACACATAGTTATACTTTGGGTAACAATATTGGTGATATATTTGATGGTTTTCGATACAAGTCGTTGGTTTCTTCTGGATTTTTTTCAGATTGTAGAGATGTTGCTATAATGTTATCTACAGATGGTTATCAAATTTTTCGTCAAAAGCGGGATGATTGTTGGATCATACTTGTCATAAATGCAAACCTACCACCAGATATACGTGTTCATTGAGAAAATTTAATGATTTCTACTATTATTCCGGGGCCAAAGGCACCAAAAGACTTTAACTCTTTTCTACAACCGTTGGTTAATGAGTTAAAACGGTTACAAGGTATTATCAATATATATATATATATTTATATATAATATATTATACTTACTAATTTGTATTAATAAATATAGACAGTGTCCAGTGTATCGATGCCGTAACAGAGAATATTTTTACCCTTCGTGCACATGTTCTAAGCTTGTCTGGTGACCTTCTAGCACTTGCTAAGGTTATGTATACGACAGGACATAACTCATATAAGGCATGCCGGTTTTGTTCTATTCAGGGAATATATTGTCAAAGAAATCGACATGAATACTATCCACTTAAGCCTCCAACTGGTATGTCTGGACGTCGGTATGATCCTAAAGATCTTCCATTAAGAACACATGAAAATTATGTACGTGATGCAATAGCTATAGAGCATATAAATGGGAAGCTATATAAAGATGGGGCACAAAAGCGAGGTATATTATTATTTTTCAATAAATAAAATAAAAATAATATTAATTTATTTTACTTAATAGGTCTAAATGGCCGAAGTATATTATTTGAACTCAATTCAATTGAGTTTCCTATATCGTTTCCCGTTGACATTATGCACGTATTATTTGAAAATGTTGCACCAGCAATGCTTCGGCATTGGTCTAGTACTTTTTTCAAAGATAGTCAAATTTCTAATGCTGATTACATCCTTTCTAATAGTGATTGGACTAAAATAGTCAAAATTATGGAAAGTAATCGAAAAAACATGCCATTAAACTTTGGGCGTCCACTTATTGATATTCAACGACATTCAGCTGCATTCAAGGCAGAAGACTGGCTAAACTGGGTGGTGCTATATTTATTACCACTTTTACAAGACTATCTTCCGGAAAGGTAAATAATGTACAATAAGCTATATATTAATTTTTGAGTTAGATTTTCAATATTTTTATATTATTAAGGTATTTAAACGGATGGACTAAGTTTGTATATATGACGAAGCTTTGTCTCAAAAAAAGTATTAGCATAGAAGAATTGGCAGAAATTAGCAATCTCTTCCGTGAATTTGTGACTCACTATGAAAAGTATGTTTTTTTATGTTCTTTATTTATTACTATACATATTTTTTTATAGACTTCAGCACAATTACTGCGGAATGCTGTTGGTGTGCATTTATTCAATTTATTACGATTTTAAAATTAACATATAATATTAATAAATTAATAGAGAATATCTCCAAAATGATCCAAAAAGAATTTCAGCTGCACTTATTTTCTTTCATTATTTGCTACATATTGCTACTTCAATATATAATACTGGACCTGCGTAGGCAACTTGGCAATATCCAATAGAGAGAATGTGTGGAATGTTATTACCTTTGGTGTGCTCTAGACAGCATCCTTATACCAATCTTCGGAATCAAATTACTACATGGATTCGTTTTTCACATCTTCAATATAAAGTTGAAATAAAGCAGAAGCTTTTTGATTCGGGCTTGGAAATTCTAAATTATTCTGAAAATCGTGTCTTTACTACTGATAATGCTCAAGAAAAGTTACATTCTCCATCACGCAAATACTGTATAAACAAACCTGAACTACAACGTCTCAAAGCCTATTATGTAACAGTGTTAGGAATACATATGAATCAGCTTTTAGTAAGATTTAATTTACTTCGATCTTTCTTTTTTTTTTAAAAAAAAACTTAATTGTCTACTAATATATTATTTAAAGCCCATTACAAGTTCTATCCAGAAATATGGAAAATTTCAAATAAAAAATGGTCTAATTATTAATTCAAAGCTTTCAAATCGAAAGGGAGATTTGGCATGCACAAATTATTGTATCGCAGTATGTAGATTATAAACAGTAATTCTTTATTGCTGTAATGTTAAGAATACACTATTTTAATAATAACTTTTTTAGGCAAAGCTTATGGTTGACCGAAATGCTCATCATCGAAATGCGCCGGTTATTTTAGAAGAAAAGGAATTCTTTGGTGAAGTGCAATATTTTTTTTCACATCAATACAACGATTATTGGTCTATGCTAGCACATGTGCAATGGGTACGGAATCCTCAGCTTTCCAAACATGGATTATTAAAGTTTCGAGATCTTGGTGCCTTTGAAGTAATTAATATTAGTGCAATTTGTAGAAACGTTGGATTTTTTCGATTACCTAATAATGAGTCTTATATTATTGATCAAGAAAATAGGATTAAATTTCGATAGTTTATGAAATATCATAATTTTTTTTTACTTTTAATATGTTAAAATCTTTATTCAGTAATTAAATTATATATTAGAACTTTTATAAAATTACAGTGAACGTCAGAGAAGCACATTTACAAATATGGACTTATAAAAAAGTCTAACTACAACGATAAGGTGCAATAAAGAGTACTTTTAATATGTATTAAAAAACTAGCACTCTATTTAATTCTGTATTATTACTTCAGTATTCTATTTTAATTCCGTATCTTTACTTCAAGTATTCCATTTTAATTCCATATTATTACAGTCACATTAGTATTCTGTTTTAATTCCATATCATTAGTTTCCATGTCAATATAGAAATTACCGGTTTATGAATTACGGAAAAAACACTGATCGCTATTTATTTAATTATTACTTTTATGATATACATGGAACTTTCACAGAGTCAAGATCAGAATTATGAAAATATAACAGAAATATTTTGGAATGCATTTTTTACAGGGATATTACTGCAGGTATGCTATCTGAATTGGTTAGCAGATACTTCCCCTAAAGGTAGATGAGCACCGGCTGTATTGTGTAACTGGCCCAAGTGAGAACCACCCCTATCCTCAGCAAGCTAGCTCTCACTCCTTCTATATAATATAGCTACTCCCAACTAGATTTTGTAATACATTTCTGTACTACTTCCAACTTCTTGTAAAGCGATTGGTGTTCTACTGTTGGTTAGACCAGGGAGCTTTATTTCGTACATTGTACTTCCCACCAGGTGATTCGTCATTTTGTTCGTATTCCCAATTTGCAGATCTATCTCTATAGTAGTAGTTTCCTTCCAATTTAGGATTGGTACCAATGCCAAAAGTGTTCCTTATCCAGTTTTAGGCCAATTCTTTACCACAGATTCCTTTGTATTCACCACTTTTCTCACTCCTCAGGTTCATGTTACAGTTGTGTTACCCTCCCAATCAAGATCCCCAAGACTGTCTTAGAGTTGTTGGTGCTACTTTGCTCTTGCCTGCCAAGGAATTACTTGTACAACCTTTGTATAACTGGACCGTCAGTATAATTTATTTATAAAATATGCTTGCATTATTAAAACAATATTTTTTATAAGGCTCTTGAGAGTGAAACCTCCTTTGTACTAAAATTGTAAATATTAATAGATGTTGGCTAATGAAATAGAAGATAAATTATGTACTTTAAATAAGGGTCGTGTCATTAATCACCTAATTATTTTTTATCAGAGGCCTATTCCCTTCCTTTCCTTAATATATATATAGTCATTTTACCCCTTCCCTCCTAAAAATCACCTCTAAAGAAACTGTTTTTATTTAAAGCTAAAATTTGTAATCGTAAATTAAAGTTCTCAAGCACTTTAAATAGGTTAGGCTCAGTTTTTATTTGGTAAAAATAGTATAGAATTTTCAAAAAAATTATGTAATGATTACTTTAGTAATATTCTAAAATTAAATTTTAATTTTTTTCCATCAGTATTCACTATTTTAATTTGTAAATAACAAACTAAATATTGTACAAAATTAGAATAAATAAGTTTATAAGATCAAGATAAGAATAATACTTGATTTAAGCTATTCTCAAGCATCTAAATCAATTGATTAGATAATAATCATAATGATGCTCAAGCATTACAATTGATGGTAATATTTATAAAATTAAATGCTTGAATATATTTTATAATATTTACTATGCTATCTAAAAACCTAATAAAAAAATTTTTTTTGATTAACTATTAAAATTTCAAATTTAGTTATATTAACTTTCTTAACAATTTAATTTCTTACTATCTATCAAATATGGAAAACATTTACCAAGCCTTTCATTTTTTTAGAAGATTTTAAATTTAAATAAATAAAAAATGAAATCAAAGGGAAATTAGAAAAATTATTCAAATTTTTTATGATATGGGCTCTCAAAAGTAAAACCAGCAAATTTGGCCAATCTCGGGTTTTGAGAAAATCAGCAAAAACTATTTTGTTACACAAAATCAAAAAATCTAAAAATAGGTTATTCATGATTAACAAACTGTTTAAACAGGATTATTAGATCTGTAGATCTGTATTACTATTGGTAAATCTCAGTAAATCTATTTTTAGATTATAGTATCAAAAGCTTTTAACTGTTGTATCACAAAAATTTATTAAGTGATCTGATTTTCATTATTAAGTAAAAAAGATTGAGCCTAAAATTTTATACCTGATTAATCAAACAGATCAATTTTCAAAAAATAGTCAAATTCTCTGGTTTCTACTTTTGAGTACCCATATAATAGTGTGCACCTGGCTGTGCATTTTTGAAAATAGCTATAAAACCATTAAGATTATAGGATAAGACTGATTTTTTTAAACTTCATCTATTTTGACTTGGCAACCTAGCAATCAAAAGTGTGATGAGTGCATTATTTGGTTCAATTTCTAAAGATTTATTTAAATATGCTAATAATTCTTTATATTTAACTATTCCTTATTATAATAAATTACTATAAATAGCATATACAATCAAACCTCCATAAATGCAACTTGTAGAGACAAGCCTACAACATGTATTTAGGAAGGTTTGCTTTTAGAGAGAGCCAATTAAATTGTAGGTTTAAAAATTAGATTATCAAGTTTGTAACTTCTACCAAAAATTGTATAACCTATTTTAAATACTAAAATTTGATTGACTACATGCATTTAGAGAGGTTGTGTAATATAAAATGTTATTTAGAAAATGTACATTTACAAAATATAGAACATGCATTTAGTACTAATAATATCTTATAAAAAAGAAAAAAATGTGCATTTAGAAAAGTATTGCATTTATGGAGGTTGTATTTATGAAGGTCCAACTATAAAAGATCTGGGTCTATTACACTCACCAAAATTAAAATCTAATATTAGATTCTGGGTCTAGTATATAGTAAAGAGCTTGTACTATTAGAAAGAAAATTTAAAAAATATACATATTACTGACAACAATAGCTTTATTCCAATATTACCCATATCTGCCAATTTTGATTATAAATGAATGCTTTATGTTTATATTTATCAACTCTAATTTCTTTTTATTATGATATCCAACTTTCTATATTCTATAACATTATTGCAAAGTGTATCTGCTGATGCTTTTCCTGCTTTGCTATAAGACTATTTTTACTAGAATTCAGAGAGATCAATATAGTGCTTTTGTAAAATGCATCCACTATTGCTTTTTCTCCTCCTGGTCCCAGAAATTGTCACAAATATTAAAATTTCTAGCCCTACACATATTAGCAGATTTTTAGTAATAAACCAATACCTTGTGTTCTTCTTTTTTAGCTCTAATTCCATTATAAAAACAGACATCATTAGCTTTATTTTCAATAGCATTATTCATATTTGACGATTTGATCACAAATGAATGCTTTATTACAATGCCAAAAATCATATATTCCATCTATATTTCTTATCATTGTTGTAATGTTTTTGCAAAATCTATTTGCTAATGCCTCTTTTACTTTACTACAAGACTATTTTTATCAGGGTTTAGCAAAATCAATATAGTGTTCTTGCAGAATATATTAGCTATGCTTTCCTTCCTTTGGTTCTAGAAAATTATCATAAAGATTGAACTTTTTAGCATTATACATATTAGCAGATTTTTGGTAATAAACAAATGCCTTTGTTCTTTCTTTCAGCTCCAATTCCATCATAATAACAAATACCAATAGCTTTCACACCAATAGCAGCATTACCCATATCTGCAGATTTTGGTTATAAATAAATGCTTTATGTTTCTCCTTTTTAACTTCAATTTTCTTTACATCAAAATATTCAACTTTATACATTCTATCAGTATTTTCTATTATTATTGTAAATTTTTTGCAATCTATATTTGCTAATACCTTTTTTCTACTCTGTCACAAGACTATTTTTACCAAGATCCAAAGAGGTCAGCATAGATTCTTTGCTTACTCTCTGGTTCCAGATCATTATTACAAAGATCAAAATTTTTAGCAATACACATTCTCACAGATTTTTGGTAATAACAAATGCCTTGTATTATTTTCAACTCCAATTTCACTATTAAAACAAACACTAATAGCTTTTATTTCGACTGCAATACTCATATCTGCAGGTTTGATCCCAATTTTCTTTATTTCACAATGTCCAACAGAATACATTTTGGCACTATTTTCTGTTATTATTGTAATGTTCTTGCACATACATCTGCTAATGCTTCTTTTTACTTTCCCACAAGACTATTTATACCAAGATCCAAAGAGGTCTGCATAGTGTTATTTTCCTCTCTCTGGTACTAGAAATTATCATAAAGATCAAATTTTTAGCATTATGCCAAACAGCAGACCTTTGGTAACAAACAAATGCCTTATGTCCTTCTTTGCAACTCCAATTTCATTAAAATAACAGATACCAACAGCTTTGTTTCCAACTGCATTACCCATATCTGCAGATTTTGAGCACAAATAAATGCATTATTTTGCATCTATTGGCAACTCCCATTTACTTTATGTCACAATGTCCAATGACATACATTCCAATAGAATTTTCCATCCTCATAGTAATGTTCTTGCAAAATACATCTTACCGAGTTCCAGAGAGGTCAACCTAGTGTTCTTGCACAATGCATCAGTTATTGCTTTTTCCTCCTTTTGGTCCCCAAAAATCATCATGAAGATCAAAAAAAAAATTTTTTTTTTTTTTGAAAGTTGTCCAATATGATATAGCAGCTTTTGTTTGGTAATGCCATATTGAAAAATTTTTCTGAAGACTTGAAAACTCTCCTTTTTCTCGCTAAAAGACTGGCTTGTTCATGTGATGGCAGATCGATGCAGGTCATCAGGTTACTCAAATACCATTTCGTCTGTGATCTGCCGTCACATGGAAAGTCCGATGACTCGCAATAAATGTCTGTGACTTCGTTCACAAGTAGATCATAACCGAGTTATTAATTTTAATAATGCATCAATAAAGTGTAGTAAAATAAATAAATTAATAATTGAATTTCTTTAAATGATGTTCATATAATTACTTTCATAAATATTTTTTTTCTTTATTGATATTATGGAGCCGCAAACATATAGTTTTCTGTCTCGTGAATCCTTCAATAGAATATCAGAAAAGCATGACAACCAAAGAAAAAATTAATCGAAGCTTAATGGGTAATAATCGCTATAATGAATGTATAAATATATTTAAAAAATTCAAGCCTTTAGCACGATTAAAAGCTAAAACACGGGATTACTAATACCTTTAAGATATTTCGTATCAGTATGACAGAAGAGCTTCATTTACTTAAATGAGATGAAAATAATTTAAGAACACAAGTTTGCCCAATAGAGAATTTTTATTAAGTGATCTGTGCTGCGCATCAGGCCAAACAAAAAAAACTTGGAAAAAATATTATTTTTATCGATATTAAATTTAATTTTTTATTTAATAACGTTAATAAATTTTTTATTTTTTTTTAGTGATCAAAAAATTAAACCCAAAAAAAATTTATAACGGTCACTGCCAAAAAACCAGTTGTGAAACAAAAACATGCACTTGCCGAAAAAAATAATTCAAAATGTTCGAGGAGGTGTGGCTGGGTTTTGCGTGGCCAATGCAAGAATAAATAACAATACGAATGATGTTCTATTTAAAATGATATATATATATTTTTATATGGTAAACTTCATACCGATACCAATTTCAAAGTATAACATACGTTCATCAGGAAGTTTTAAAATCAATAATCAACTCGTTGTCTAATTTAAAAAAATAAACATTGTACCTTTAAAGATATCATTACAATATTCAGCTAGATATTTAATTAGTTAAATAGCATGTTGCACATTGTATATTGATACATTATACATTGCAATGTTCAACGAAGCCCCCATTTTTCAATGTTTTTTTAGATTAATTAACCCAGGTTGATTATCTAAATTTATGATTTTTGTTATAACTGCGTAATGTTATTCATGGATTCGCAACTATTTCATGTCAATCTTTGAATGACAGGGATCAATAAAAGACGCATAACATATATGCATTAGATAGCTATTGCATTGTGCATTTGCGTAATAGATTTTCATGCAGTTTTTTTTTTAAATCCGGGTTTAAATTTATACTGTATGTCTAAACACAATTCTTAAGTCCTATAATCAATAAACTTGAAACCTGGTTTTCTTTTGCGGCATCCATTTACTACTACGATGGGCTCTAATTCCTAGTTTTTTATATGAACCAGTAGTTTACTTGGTTTTATAAAGCGATCCAATTACGATATAAATTTTAAAGCAAAGATGTTCGATTTTGAATTCAGAGTTTTGTTTACTTAGAGTTTGTACATATACAGATAAATGAACTAGTAAAAAAGTAGCATCTAGATGACTTTATTTGATTTGTTCGATTGCTTTGTTAAATTGACTTTTTTGGAATTGATAGGTTCGGATATATATTATCCGATGCAACAGAGGAATTTATTTATTTGTACAACCCAAAAAAGGGGGATGGCTAAAGCCAGGTGCGTTTATATGTTTTTGATTATTTAATTAAAATTAGGGTAAGGGTTAGTTAGGGTGTTAGGGTTAGGGCTTGACTTATAAGTAAAATTGTCTTCCCGACATTTTTTATTAATGCTCCTATACAGGTTTAGACACTTGTTTTTTGTATTTTCAGTGTTTTTCACTTTTTTTCTTTGTTTTTGTCTCATCGGGCTGATCCGTAAAGATCAAATTTTACGATTTAATTGGCTTTCTATCACGTGAACGCACCTGGCTTTAGACGACCCCCAAAAAAGGAAATTTATTTTGTAAATAAACGAAGTACGTAAACACAAATTTAGTTTAGGAGGTACATTTTTAGTTTTGGTGTATTTTTGCTTTTTCTTCTTCCGCACGTGTTCGGAATTCATTTCGGCTGATCCGGAACGATCAAAATTCGAACTCACTGATTGTAGTTGCCTTGTTAGAAGTTTGTATTAATGGTACAAATAAGAAAACCGCAACAGAAGACATTTCTACAGTGTTCGTTTGTGATAATTAATATTGAATTGCACAAGATTTCAGTTCTATCGAAAAACGATCCTGAAAATTAATTTAAGTACGCTATTATGATACCAATCACCAGTAAACTTTGAGCATGCATCAACACAAAAATTAATTTTCAGAAATCAGTTTTCTTACGTGACAAAAAACTCGGGTCTAATACATAACATTGTACACGGAAATTTTATATTATCAAAGGAATACTTTAAAGTTCATACATATTTTGCATTCATAATAAGGCCACGCAAAGTTGATTTTTCGTTTTGCATTACATGGATTTCAAAATTCGGGACGGACGGGCGGATTTTTTTTTTAGGTTTAATTTAAATAATGTTCACATTTAAGGTTATACAAGGCTAATTTTTCATTTTGCACAACAAGGATCAAAAAATTGGGCCGGCAGCCATATTTTCCTGTCAGTCCTATCGGACGATTACGGGAAATTAAGGTCTCCATCGGGTGACACCGGATGAAAATAATTATTGGAATAAATTTTTTGCCACNAAATTCGGGACGGACGGGCGGATTTTTTTTTTAGGTTTAATTTAAATAATGTTCACATTTAAGGTTATACAAGGCTAATTTTTCATTTTGCACAACAAGGATCAAAAAATTGGGCCGGCAGCCATATTTTCCTGTCAGTCCTATCGGACGATTACGGGAAATTAAGGTCTCCATCGGGTGACACCGGATGAAAATAATTATTGGAATAAATTTTTTTCCACACTAAGACTTCATTCTATTAAAACCTAAAAAAAAAAAAAAAATCTTTTAAAAAACTTTTTATTATGTTATTTATTTTAGTTTTAACTTTCAAGGTCGGTCAGAGTGCTCAGGAAGTAAATATAACAAATTATAATTAAGATCCGAGATGCATTATAATCTTTGAACAACCATATCGCATTTATTGCTTCAGTGCTTTTATATGGTTCGTGAAACATAAACACGAATTATCAAGTGGTGTATTGAAACTCACAGTTTAGTTCTACAGACTATGATTAATTGTCACGAATAATTAATTGCCAAATGCTGTGTAGCAACTATTGGTTCATATTTTCATGATGAAATATTATTATGTTCTTCTTCACAATCTTTTCTTTATTGCTATCAAAAGGATGCATTTTGTGATACCATAATTCCTTTTACACATTTTCTTTTCTTTCTCCTAAACAACCTTCATCTATATATTCATTCATTCATTCATCATTCATTCGTATAAATTTATTATCCAATCCCTTATTCGAAATGAAAACAATTTCTACTTTTTATATTTTCTATATTCCTTTAGTTTTATTAATTTTTTTGTACTGGTCATTTGCTTGTGATATAAGAAATGTTAAAAATCAAATCCATGGACAGACAAATAGATCAAATAATTCACAATTATATCATGTAGAATTGACTTATCGCAGTGTTAATACTAAAAAATGCTATGCTTCTGCATTGATTAAACATGGACTTAGATATAAATCAATCCATTTATCTAAGAGAGCTTCAATTCAAGAGTTAGGCGCCGTTAATTACGCAAATGACGTAGAAGTACATAATCTTAATTTATTAAATACTATATTAATTGTAATACTTTTCTTTTAATTATTTTTTTTAATTTTAATAACTTTTAAAATTAGTGGATATGCCAAATATCATTAGGTACTCCACCACAATCATTTCTTGTAGCCATAGATACTGCAAGTGCTGACCTCTGGGTAAGAAATTAAGGTTTCACTTTAAACTCATTTTCTTCTTTCTAATTAAATGATTGTATTTTGTCATAAGGTTCCTTCTGTATATTGCTATAACTGTAATAATAAAAGGTTGTATGATGATAGTCAAAGTTCTACTATTCAATATGATGATAGTGATTTTTCCATCACTTATGCGGATGGTTCAAGTTCTATCGGCTGGATCGAACTGGTAATCTTATAATTATTCTATACAACCATGAAATCGTTATTGACTATATGTTTATTTTTTATATATATTAGGACACTCTTCAAGTTGGATATATTCCTATTACGTCTCAACAATTTGCCATAATATATGATATAAGTTCGGCGTTTCAAAATGATGTTATTGACGGCATTATGGGGCTTGGTATATTTGAAATTTTGTTATTTATTAATATGCATTTCTATCACTAAACCAATTTCATTTGTTACTATTTGTTGTTTTTTTTTTAACTATTAAATAGGATATGATTCACTTTCAGTATATCCAGGCACTCAAACTCCTTTCACAAATATGTTTAATCAAAATTTAATTCCTAAACAAATCTTTTCATACAGTTGCGTCCTGCACGCAACAACACTAAGTATGGTGGAATATTTGTCTTTGGCGGCATAGACACTAGTTTATATAAAGGTTCTATAATTTATGCTCCTGTAACTGTACAAAATTTTTGGCAAATTGGAATTGACGCAGTATTATATAATGGAAAGGCTGTTACTACCTCTTCAAAAAAGCAGAAACAACAGGCTATAGTTGATACTGCAACTGCGTTGCTTATTCTAGGAACAAGTGTAGTAAAACAATTGCATACAAATATGAAAGGAAAATTAGATTCTACTTCACAGACATGGCAAGTTCCTTGCAATTTGGGTAGTAATGTAAAAGTATCGATTCAAATTAACGGGATTTCACTTGCGATTAATTGTAAGTTTATTATTATGTGAAGCCTTTACATTTACATGTCTTTGGCTTGTTTTTTTTTTTTTTTAAATTAATAACTTTTAAATTATAGATCGAGATATTGTGAGAGAAAAAGTAAGTTCTACAAGCACTTGGTGTTATTCTGGAATAGCTGCTACTGATTCTACTGTTAGTATTATAATATTTCTATGCATATTCAATCTCATATTTCAATCTAATTTTCAATTTCACATTAAACTTTTTATCAAAAAAAATAGACTTGGATCCTTGGAGGTGTCTTTATGAAAAATTATTATGTAAGCACTTTTCTGTATTAATAATTGATTTAGTTTAGTTTGTTATTAATTTAATTTATTTTATACTGAAGGTGATATTTGATCGTGAAAAAAATCAAGTTGGATTCGCTACACCTGTTTATCCGGATCAATCCAAAAATTAGAGTCGATTATGGTAATTTGGATTGAATATGGATACCACACATCCGTCCATATAGATCCATAATTCATATCGGATTAAAATATCATAGGGTTCATGCAATTAACTAGAAAATAATTAATTGGTAACAATGACCAGTGAGTTTATCATTCTCAAAATATCTGTAATTACTAGAGTTTACAAGGTCCATAGGAAATAGAGGATGTTTGACATTAGAAGTCTGCCTTTTTTATTATTTTTTGTATTTTACACTAACAAAAATTTTAATGAAATGTAATAAACAACATAGAATCGTTAAAAGCTTGTCAATTTTATTTAATTTATTGTAACAATTGAGCGTCACTAAAATTATTAGTAGTGAAGATGACGAAATAATAGGTGTTCATCGTCTCGATTACTAGAAATTGCAATCAATGCTTGAGGTCACTATTAGCATCTATTAGCATCTAAAGAATTGTTGTCTTATGTATTATATATTTATGTTTTGACGCTTTAAATTCATGAGGATTTCTAATTATTTGCTTTGGATTTATTACAGCATTTCTTAGAGTATCATATACAGTAATGTATTTGCTACTACATAATAGATCCTTAAATAATACAGGTTCTCATCTTTAAATTAAATGTAGTGTCACCCGGTGACCCACTCATAATATGACCGACAAACGTGCTCCAGTACCTGATCGATGCATGTAATCGTGATCAAACTGAAACATGCATAATCGTCCAACAAACAGACAATCGAAAGACAAACGCATATGACTAAACCGAGAAGAGGCCATGATCAAAATTTTTTGCTTCAGAATGACGAGATAAAGTATCGAATTGGAGGGTTTTGTGTAATTAAAAAGTATCATTAGTCAAAATGGCAAAGTTTAAAATGGGTAAATAAAACAAAAAATTACCTAAGAGCAATCGATAGTGTGAAAAATGATGGAGAAAAATAATAGAAGTCCTAAATTAAATTAATTACACTTAAAATGTGCAAAAATAGCAATAAAATAATTAATAAAGGACAGAGTGAAACCTGCAGTGTTGCTACTAGCCTTAAGTCCAATGAAAATTATTAGCCCTAGCACTCATGTCCAATTGGACATATGGCTAATTGACAAGTGGCTAATTAACCTTAGTTGTTGTCTACATGTCCAATTGACCAATTAGCCATTTGTCCAATTGGACATAAAGATTAGGGCTAATTGGACATATATATCTAGTTTAATAAATATCTTTATATATTTGCAATAAAAATAATTTGCACAGACTATTTAAAATATATTATTTTTATATAAACTTGTGAAATTAAGCTTTTGAAAAAAGCACAAACTATCTTTAAGATCATATAATCAACTATTAGAACTGCTAAAAGTCTTAAATCAAGAACATTTGGCTTATAAAAAATAATTATTAATATCAAATTGCTATTATATATATAGTCAACTCTTTCTAATCCAAACACTATTAAATTCTTTCTAAACCAAACAAAATCTTCTAGAACATTTGTAAATTTATTAGAGTTCGAATTAGCTAATAATAACTCTTTGAGAACCAAATCTAAAAATTTTTTACATATAAAAATCCTTAATTGATGATCCGTATAAGATCGGCACTATTACCATATTGGGACTATCGTAAATTTTGGGGATAAGTACAATATAAACTTTTATTATATGCTGAAATCTGACAACTTTGACTATGAAAAATGCTTTTTCTATTAAGTTAATAGCTCAAGTCAATTAATTGAAAGTTTTAGAGCTCACTGAGACGCATCTAATAGTAGTTAGATCATTCAAATGGGTCTAGTGTACGCTGAGATATCGCTAAAAAACGTTTGGCTGACTATATAAAATTCTATGTAAACAAACTAGAAATTTTATATAGTTAGCCAATCATTTTTTAGTGATATCTCAGCGTACACTGAACCGATTTGAATGATCCACTACCATTAGATGCATCTCGGTGGGCTCTACAACTTTTAATTAATTGACTTGAGCTATTAACTTAATAAAAAAATTACTTTTCATAGTAACGGTTGTCAGATTTCAGCATATAATAAAAAACATAGTAATTTCCCCCAAATTCTAATATAAAAATAGTGCCGATCTTATCCAGATCAGTAATTAAAGAACATTTTTGATAGAATAGAGAAAGTTGACTATATATATATCCTATTAACAAAATATATAAATAATAATATAGTAAAAATTGTTTAATAAAAAGAAAATAGTATTTATAATATGTTATTTATAGAGCAACCCTTGACAAAAATTTGTTTCTTGTAGTTATATAGTTTAGTTGTATACCTCTATAGAATTAATAAAATAGTAACATAGAATTAGAATAAAAAATAATCAATTTAATTAATAATGTGTATATAATATTAGTTATTGTGAACCTTGGGTCCGATAGCATAGCGGTTATGCTCCAAGGTTGCAAATCGCAAGGTTGCCAGTTCAAATCCAAATGGCAGCGATTTTAAGAAAGCCAGCTGGGCTAGACCAAATTAGGGATCCTAGAATGTGCAGCGATCGACAATCAAGGTCACGATGACAAGAGCTGTGCCAGAACCCCGATTTGGAATAACCGAAGTCACGAGACGTAATGTGAGGCCTAAGTCTAGATATTACGAGATACTATATGAACTCGTGGCGCAAGCAGTCTGAAAATTGGCTGCAAAGATTTCTGGTCATTGCGGCAGTCAGTGAGACAGGTCGCTTTTGGGCATTGCGAAAGCAAAAAGCCAGGGAAAGTCGGGTTGTAATGGTGGAAAATAAATAACAACTACGGTCGTTATAAATCACTAAGAATAACACCGGCAAGACTGTCAAAAAAAATATATATATTAGTTATTGTACATAAAAATAAATAATTTTGAATAAGTTAAAAAAGTTTATATTATATAACTTGATAATTATAAAATAATTAATTTGTGGTCAATTTTGTATATATAAAAATAGAAAATAAAAGTCAATTATTCTTTTTTCACTCAAAATATACATATTAGTAGAAGTTAAAAGTAATATTATTATTTATAAGTATTTGTCTTTGGCTTATAGCACATATATCAGAAACAGAGTAATATGTAATATTATATATGCTAGAAACAAAATAATATACAATATGGCAAATTAAAATGAAATTATAATATAATAGTTTTACTAAATCATATCACTAGTATTCAATACTATAATGAATTTCACCAATCAAATTTTTTAAATGCAGTGTAATGTAAATAAAGATCAGGTGTAATATAAAATTTTTGTTGTTTTGCTATTTTTTTAAAAAAATACCTTCTAACACTCTTCTAACTCAAAATTTTATCTATGAAACTACCTTTTTTTTTAAAAAAAAAACCCTTGTGAAATTTTACTATTGTTATCCTATATCCACTTCTTCAAGGATATTAGGTAACTAGGGTGATCTTAGACAGTAAACACTTTGTGTAACTTCAAACTTAGTTACTGTAGTATATTTAAGTCAGTATGGCATTTTTAAGAAAACTTAACAAAGAAGATTTAAGGCAATTTGCAATTACAAAAAAGGCTACAATTAAAAGTATATGAGGATACTAATAACTGTTTGATTTGTGTAGTTAATAGTTGTTTTTATTGTTGAAAGAGTATGAAGACTCGATGTTGAACTTGGGGTCCACATTGGCCACTTTTATACTTTTTGAATTTTTACAAATGTAACGGTCAATATCTTTTACATGAGTAATATATACTACAACTACTATTAATAAAATATATAGTATAACTAGTATAAATATAATATATGCAATAAATGATATAAATGTAATATATGAGATATCTAGAATATAAGCTATAAATATGACATCTTTCAGATATGTCAGATCTACGATTTTTGCCCGCAGCAATCTCATAGCCAATCAAATTGCTGATCTATTAATAAATATAGGAGTAAATGTTTGACAACTTCTATCTTGGCAACCAGAAGTCGTACAGGGACATACTATAGCTCATTCGAACCGTCTCGGCGAGCTGAGTCGAATGGTGGTGGTTTTATCGAATTCTAATCACTGGTTCAAAAGTTATGTCCGTTTTGTGATGTTTTATAGGTCAACATTCTCCCGGACTTATTTTCGAATTCTATGAGAACTCAACAAAGAAAGTAAAGATCTGAGGTTCTCAATCTTGGGATGCTAGATAGAAGCAATTGCTTTGTTCTATAAATAGCATCTATGCTATATGGAGAGAATATCTTATAAACATGGGTAGCTGCTTTTTCATAGTGTTTAGTCAGGAGATTAGCCAAAACCGTTCATTGAGCTAGGGTTTTTGGCTTGTTTGCCAGTAATTCTCCCTGATAGTAGGCATAAACCAGAGACTTGATTCGATTAACTTCATTGTTTCTAAGTCTGGCTGTGTCCATTAGTGCTTGATAGATCTTTCGAATTTTGATTTTAGTTTTATCCCTTTGATCATAAGGGGAGGTTCGATATTAATATTAGCTGGCTCCGTCTCTTCTAATTCTTGTAAAACTAATTCTACTAAAGTTGTCATTTTTAAAGCTAATAAAAGAAATAAATAAAAATAAAACTAAAGATAAAAATAAAAAAAAATAAAATAAAATGTCTATATAATGATTATGGGGTCCCATGTTTGATGGGTATAGTACTTTTTTAGTAAATAGGCATTGATTGGTGTTTCTAAAACTTGTCCATCCATGATACGAAGTTTATAAACATCTGGTGCTACTTTATTATAGATAAAATAGGGTCCTTTCCATTTTAGTAATAATTTTTCTGTGAAATGTTTATCCCTTGCAGCATCGTAGCACAGTACTTGTTCTTCTTTTTTAAATAACTGTTGAACTTTCTTTAACTTCTTATCCCAGTAGAACTTTTGGCGCTGTTGGGCTTTCCTAACATTTTTCTTGGCTTGCTCCTTCTTGGCAGGTAAATCTTCTATAAGTGTGTATAATCTTGTTAAAAGATTTTTTTCTAAGACTTCCTGTTGTTTGAATATAGGCAATTTCGGCTCTCTACCATAGGTCAATAGGAAGGGTGTAAACTTGGTAGTAGCATGCTCAGAGCTTCTATAGGAAAATAGGACAGAAGGTATTAATTTATCTCATTCTGTATTTTCATTAGCCAATTTAGCCAAGGATTCACATAAGGTTCTATTAAAACGTTCTACTAATCCATTCATTTGGGGATGGTAAGGAGTAGTAAGCAGATGTTTAATTTGGAATTTTTGCATTAAGCCTTTAATTAGCAAATTATTGAAATGGGTTCCCTGATTAGAGAGTATAAAGTTAGGACATCCATGTCTACAAATGATGTCTTCATAGATAAAATCAGCAGTTTGTTGAGCAGTTGCATTGGGTACGGCTTTTGCTTCAGGATACTTGGTCATATAATCCATTGCAACAATTATATATTTATTTCCTCAAGTAGTAGAAGGGAGGGGTCCAACAAAATCTAGTCCAATTTTTCAAAGGGTGCTCCTACTTCAATAGGATGGAGAGGTCCATGTTGTCTGTATTTTTCTCTCTTTTGACAACTATCACAGGTCTTTACATAGTTTCGAATATGTTCATATATCTGAGGCCATTAGTATTTACTTTTGATTTTATCAAACATTTTGTCAGTTCCAAAATGTGCTCCAAGAGGATTGTTATGCATGAGGTATAGGACAGATTCGTTCTCATGTTTTTGTATTACTTTTAGAGAGTTTTGACTTTGTTTCTTGTTTCTTTTATATAATTGATTGTTTTTAATGCAGAAGTATTAGCTTTTCTTTCTCAATTGTTCTTTTTGGGAATTTGAAAATTGTAAGGGGTAGGTTACTGTTTCTAAAAATGTTTTTAAATTTTGATAATGTTCTGGTTCCATTTTTTTTGAAAGGATGCTAGGATACCGATGACCTAAACTGGATTAAATTTATTGTCAGGTTTCAAAAGGAGAATAAAATAGGTTTAATTATAAGAGGTAGGGTTAGATATAGTCCACCAAACAGAATTACAAAGGTAAGTGGAGGAGAAATTATTGTGTTCATCCAATATTCGTTGAGAGGGTGTTTCTAACAAAGGTAATCACCAAGGAGTATTCATTAAGTTATAATTAGGTTGGATAACAAAATAGTTTACTTGGATGTTAGTATTAGTTTGTTGAATAATCAAAGGTTCAGATTGTTGTCCAAATAAGAGTTCTAGAGGCAATGATTCATAGGGACAGAGTTCAGGAAGGATGGGGTTCTTCAAAATCGTTATCTGGTGTACTCCAATAGCATGGTCCTATGGTTTCAATAGGGTACCGTTTGATTGTTGCCCAGAGCTGTAACTCAACATAGCAAGTAGGGCATTCATCACAAGGGCTGTAAAGTTTACTTCTACACCAGCATTGGGCGCAGGGACCTTTCCAATCTCTGGTAAGTCCTTTTTCTTTGTCTTTTTCACTAAATCGTTTACTAATGTGTTCAATGTAATACCAAGTGCAAAATTGGTTGTCATACACAATTCCGTCAGAAGAGAAACTCATTGTTTCGTAGGGTCGAATACTTTCAAGGAGGGTAGGGGATAGATCGTCATGCAATGTTCTTTGGACAATCTTGAGATCTTGTAAGGTTTGAGCACCTTTTTGTGTTTCTGGTTCTTTTTGTTCAAGTTGCAATTCATTCTGCTTTTCTTCTTGATCATATTTTAATCTCCATTTTTGAGCACTTTCATATTTCTCAAATTCACTTGTATAATTGGCGTTAAGAGTATTCATCATATCATTGAATTCTATATGACTTTGTTGATTGAAGAAGGTAATAGTATCTGCTTTATAGGCTTCATATTGACAAAGCAGTTCTATTTTTTTCATTAGCAGGGTATAAGTTTTTGGGTAGACTTTGGGGAGAGATCCAACATCAAGTTCTGAATTATCCTCTTTATGTGCCATTTTCATTAGACGGTCATAATGTATTTGCCACCTTTCTCGGTGATGTCTATGTCTTCTTTCTCATTTTTGTTGTAGTACCCAGTCAATAGCCTGGTTATATCTTTCAAGTTCGTCGATTTCTTGAGATTTAAGGGTCTCTATTAAGTTTTTAAAATTGTCGAGATCACTTTGATCATTAAAGATCATCATTATCATATTCTTCATTTAGATAGACTAATGCTAGCTCTTCATCGGTTAATGTATAGGTCATTGGGTAATTTTGTAGGAGCGGTTTAATATCTTCCCAGGTATTTTCTAAATAGAGATCAATAAATTCAGGGAGTTCTTCCTCATTATCAGGTTCCTCATTGTTAGTGTTCCAAATCGAAAATCGATTAATCGGATTAATCGATTAATCGTCGATTAATCGATTGGCTTTTCAAATATGCGATTAATCAATTAATCTGATTAATTGATTAATCAATCAATCAATTAATCAATTAACCCAATTAATCGATTAATCGATTAATCGATTAATCGATTAATCGATTAATCAATTAACCCAATTAACCGATTAATTGATCAATTGAAATATATGAAAAACTTTTTTTTAACTATTTTTTCGCTCAAAAAAGTTGGTATTTATTCACTATAGTAATCAATTAGTCGATTAATCGATTAGTTGTTGCAATCAATCAATCGATTTAATCGATTAATCGATTAATTGATTAATCGGTTAATCGATTAATCGATTAATCGATTGTACCAACTAATCGATTAATCGATTAGTTGGTACAATCTATTTTTAATCGATTATTAAAAAAATTTTTATCTGATTAATCAATTGCATTTTTTGATCCGATTTGGAACACTACTCATTGTTACCCAAGTAGAATATTTCTACTTCATCCTCATTCATAGGAGGAGTAATTGGGTTTCCGGCAAGAGCAACTTCCCATGCTTCTTCCTCAGTAGGTAAGTCAAAGAAATTAACTTCTTGTTCTTCTTCAAATTGTTCATCTTCTTCATATATCCTGGATAATAAGTCAGCATTATTATAGGACCCCGGGCATCTCTCATATAGGTCATAACTGGATTTTGGCCAATTTTGACCTAATTTGCTGAAAATAACAAAATCTATTTATTTAAATAACTTTTGATCCAGTAATCAGAATTGAATGAACTTTTTTTTTTAGATGCGCCTCACTGAGAGCTTCATTTTAAAAAAAGTTCATTCAAATTGGACCACTAGATGCCAAGATAATTGCCAAAAACTGATTTTTTTACTTTTCAAATTTCAGGAGTTTTTGCTGAAATACGTAACGTATGACCTCTGTACTACATGTTCAGGGTCCTATTATTATGCTTTCTTCCTGCTCTATGGATTATTGTGAAATTGTATGGTTCAAGGCGCATAATCCATCCGGCTCTTCTGCCAAGTAGTTTGGTTGTCCTAAGCCATTTCAATGCTGCATGGTCGGTAATAAGATAGAAGTGATTTCCTCCTAGATATTGATAGAAATGTTCCACTGCCCATACTACAGCGAGACATTCTAGTTCTGTAGCTGAATAATTTTGTTTAGCTTTCAAGAGGCTTCTGCTAGCATACACAATAACATGTTCTCTTTTGTCCTCATCAATTTAGTTGAATACAGCTCCTAGACCAGATTGTGAAGCATCGGTATGGATATAAAAGGGCTGTTTAAAGTTAGGATACTGCAAGATTGGTGCAGTAATGAGATGGTCCTTAAGAGTTTGAAAGGCATTCTCTTGTTCATTTCCCTAGTGATAAGGTTGGTCTTTTTGTAGTAAGAGGTTTAAAGGTTCAGCAATTTTGGAGAATCCTTTTATGAATTTTCTATAATAGGAGCAAGTCCTAAGAATCCTTTAATTGGACGAACAGTGGTAGGTGTTGGGAAGTTTTTCACTTTTGCTATCTTTTCTTCATCAGGTTTGACTCCATCTTTTCCTACAATATGTTTTAGGAATTTCAATTCATTTAAAAAGAAGAAACACTTTTCAGTATTTAATTTCAGATTAGCTTCTTGTAGTGTTTTAAATACAGCTTGGAGGTGTTCACAATGTTCTTTGAATGATTTTGAGTAGATAGTAATATCATTTAGATAAACTACCACAAACTTGTTAATAAATAGTCACAGGATTTTGTCCATTAATCATTGGAATGTTGCAGGTGCATTGTATAATCCAAAGGGCATTACAATGAATTTGTACGTTCCTTGTCTAGTAATGAAGGCAGTTTTCTTTTTATCCTTTTCTTTCACAGCAACTTGCCAATATCCACTAGCTAGATCCAGACTAGTGAACCATTGGGCTCCTTCGAAGACAGATAAAATTTCATTGATGTCAGGAAGAGGGTAAACATCTTTTTCTGTGACTGCATTTAATTTGCAATAATCAATGCAAAGTTTCTTCTTTCTATTCTTTTTAGGTAAAATAACTACAGGGGAAGACCATGGGCTACATGATTCTCTGATAATTCTTCGTCTTTCCATCTCTTCAATTTCATTTTTAAGAAATTATCAGGCGAAGCTCTATAGGCTCGTTGTTTAATTGGGCTGGCATGTGGAGTATAGATTTCATGACAGACTTCAGTTGTTTGTCTAAGCTCTAAGGTTTGTCCTTCTTCTGAGATGTTTTCTGCAAAGATGTAGTAATTGTTAAGAAGAATCTTTTCGGCAATCTTCTTTTCAGAGTTAGTTAGGGAGGTGTTAATTTGTAGAGTAGAGAGTGGGATTTCAATATTAGCAGTTAATGCAACATATGCTGCTGGGTTCTTTTCGTTGATAACCTCAGTCCATGTGTTATAGAACAAATCCTCATCTTCTAGATCTCCTTCTTCAGTATAGTATGTTTTCATTTCTTGATCTTGTTCGATTTTATCTATCCATTCTTCTTCATTAGTAAATTCTTCGTATTCATCAGATACTGGTTCTCCACAATTCTGGTATAATTCCCCGAAAGTTAGTTACCCGCCAGCTCATTTTACTGACCCCATATCCCCGACAGAATGTTTCATCTACAGCACTTTTTGTTGACAGAATCTTTCCTCGACATACCATGTTTTCAACATCCCCTTTCCTAGAAATCTCATATTTTCGACAAGACATTTATCTGACATGACATATTTCTAATTTGACTTTTTTCTGACACTAAGTTTTATTGAATGCACTTTTTCTGACAAGAATGATAAACCTAGTGATTATCACATCACGTGAAATCATGCAGGTTTACTAGCACTATCAACCCTAACCCTAATCTAACCCTAACTCTAACCCTAATTTATGCTGAGTGCTTAATCATGTGATGTGATGAACACGAATATATCACTCTACCTATTTAAGCGAAATTCTAATTGGGAAAGATCTTGTCGGAAAAATGATGTCGGAAACATGTCATGTCGGAAAAATGTTCTTTCTGAAATACGTCATATTAGTAAAATGTCTTTTCGAAAATATGTCCTGTCAAGGAAAGAAGAGGTCGAAAACATGGTATGTCGAGGAAAGATTCTGTCAACAAAAAATGCTGTAGGTGAAACATTTTGTCAGGGATATGGGGTCAGTAAAATGAGCTAGTGGGTAACTAGCTTTCGGGGAATCAAGATACAATAGTCTCCACTTATATGGGTTGTGTAGATTGTGGATCTTTTTTCTAAATAGCAAATCTTCAAGGTATGGTTGTCGAAGTCAAAGTTTGCTCTGGATTTATTAAACCAGTCAGTTCCTAACAAGAGGGTCTTATCTTTGGATTCGATGACTTGCAGGTCAATGGGGATGACAATATTCTGGAGAGTAATCTTTACATCAGTGATAGAGCCTAATGCTTTTTCTCTAGCTCTATTAGCAGTAACGATAATAGTTTTAGAGTTTTGGTTAATTTTTAATTCTAATCTTTTCATTAATTTAGCAGTGATGATGCTAACGGCAGCACCAGAATTGAGAATAGCAACTACAGGTTGTCCTCTAATATTAACATGGCATCTCATTGCTACAGTCTTTCGTTTGGGTTCTAATTCCACATGGTTGGCTTCAGTAACGGGTGCATTATTCCTTTTCAAAGTTTGAACAAGGTATTTTCTCTGGTTAGGGTATTAGAGCAATTGTCCATAAGTTGCTTGGGCTGGTCTATTCAAAAGGTCTTTGAAAATATTATAAGGTTCCAACTGATCAATTACAGAGGGGAGTTTTTGGACTCTTTTTCTAGTAGGTTTGACAGGTTTGAGAGGTTCAATGGGTTCTTATACTATGTCCTTAAATTCTGGTTTTTCTATATGAACAGCTCTGTTTCTCAATTTTATTTCTTTCTGTGATTTTGACTTCTTTTGAATTTCTTTTTGGGCTTCTTTTTGCACTTTCTGATTAGTATTGTTAAGGTTTAGGACGAGGGCTCGGGTAACATAGATTTCCTCTTCCTCGGAGTAGTCTTCCTCTGCAGCAGCATAATGAATCCTTTGCTTGTTCTGGTTTCGGTTATTCATTTGGTAATGTTGTTCTTTGGTTGGTAAACATTCAGACATGCAATCCCTTGCAAAATGTCCTTTTTCACTGCATCTATAACAAACAACATTAGGTCGAGAGTTGTTAGCAGGCCTTGGCTTCTGGTAAAATTGATTGGGTTGTTTTAGGCCAGGGTTGGTAAATGACCTGGTCATTTGAAATTTTTTTGAAATGACCAGTCATTTACTAGATTATTTGAGCAATTAGAAGTAATATTATAAGTTAAAAGTAATATATTAAAAATACTCTTTCAGTATTAATTACTCAAATAATCTTAAGACTATAGAAAACAAAAAGCCATTTCAAAAAATTTTCAAATGACCAGGTCATTTACCAACCCTGTTTTAGGCGATAGGTTGGTTCAGTTTGAGCACTTAAGGCAGATGCGATAGAGGTAAAGTTTAATGACACTTGGTTCATTTGCTGAGTAAGTTGTTCAATTTCCTTTTCATAAGCCTCCATTTTAGGATTACTTGGACCAGGGTCAGCATTAGTGGCGAAATCAGTTCCTTGTTCATAGGTTCTAGCAAGTTCAAGAAGTCTGGCTAAATTATTAGGAGCATGGGTAAGAAGAATTGGTAGAATTGCAGGGCATAATCCCTTTTTAAGTAGTATAGTTTTTGTTCATTCTGGAGTGCATTTCTAGCTTCTACTCTTTTGACCAATTTTTTAAATCTACTATATTAGGCATCAACAGGTTCATCTGGTCTTTGTTTTAACGAGTCCAAGTCCCTAAGCCATTTATTTTGCCATCGTTGGGTACAGAAAGAGGTTTTTAAAGCAGTTTCTACAGCATTCCAATTAGTTCCACCATCAGCATAATTGTTAACAGTAGTGGTTCAATCATCAGCATTATCTCTTAAGAAAGCAGTAGGGATATCCTTTTTCCTAGCCAAATTCTATTTGTTTGCTTGTGCAGCTTTGTTAAAGTCTTCAAGCTAGGTGAGAGGGTCATGGGTTCTATCTCCTTTAAATGGGTCAATTCTCAATAACATGTTTCCTTTTTCATTTTCTCTCAAATAATTCATAATATTATTAGGAGTAGTAGCCATTGTGTTAATAGGTAATGGGGAGGAGTAGGTAGTTGTACAGGTAGAAAAATAGGACTAGGTGGTGTAAAAAGATTCTCAAAAGAGTCACTATAATCTTCAAAATCGTTGTGTAGATGGTTCTCGTCTTCAAGTTCAGCAGGTAAAGTAAATAGGTTTCTGTAAGAACAACTTGTATAAATAGTTAAACTTGCAATACTATGTATAATACTAGTAAGGTTACCAGGAAAAGTTGAATATCTAAAGCTAAAAATAAGTTTGAAAATAGTATTTTTATATTGGGGTAAGTTAAATTGGATATAAATTTGGGATATTTGATAAAAATATTCCAAAGATTTTCCAGAGAAGTCACTAGCAGGATATTCAGCACAATACCACTGATAGAAATTTTGAAAGTTTCCAGGAATAGCAGTAGTTATAGGGTAGCAAATGTTACAAGAGTCGTCTGTTTGACTTAAAAGGGAGTTAAAGAAATGTTCTTGTTGATGTATAAAAATTTTAAGATGTATCCGTTGAAGTTAAATTGCATAAAATATTTAATAAAAATGATAATAATAAAGAAAATAAGAAGAAAATAAAAGAATTTTAACAATCAAAAGCTTGAGTTTGCTTTAATTGAGTGCAATATAAGTCTGCTAATCTGAGGGTTTTCAGGGAGAAGACAATAGTTCTGTCTTTTTGTTCAGAAGAGTCAACAAGTTTATCCAATTCTTGTTCAAGATATTTCTTGTAAAAAGGAGCTTTCCAGGCAAGAGTATTTTCAATATGTGCAGGTGTATTTGAGGTTGCAATACTTTTTTTAGGCATCAAGTATAACTATGGGTTAGGTTATTTCCTTCCGATATCCAATTCGCAGGGTTAGTTTTGCGATAGAAGTCACATGACCAAAAGTTTCTTTCTTGTAGGTCATTTAGAAGAAAATGCCGTCAACACGATTTACAGATTCCAGAGGCATTTTCGTCCTAAGATAAGCTTAGTACAAAAGATGCAGAATCATCTGAAGAGTATATAGTCCAATTTCAGCTCGATTGGAGCAATATTGATTGACTTTACTTAGTGGCAAACATTCCATGAAATCAATGTTTCAAATTTTATTTTTCCAAAATATAGCACAGGTGGAGAAAGTATCTCACAGTCACCACCAATTTGTTATCCTATATCCACTTCTTCAAAGATATTAGGTAACTAGAGTGATCTTAGACAGTGAACACTTTGTGTAACTTCAAACTTTGTTACTGTGGTATATCTAAGTCAGTATGGCGTTTTTAAGAAAACTTAACAAAGAAGATTTAAGGCAATTTGCAATTACGAAAGAGGCTACAATTAAAAGTATATGAGGATACTAATAATTGTTTGATTTGTGTAGTTAATAGAGTATGAAGACTCAATGTTGAACTTGGGGTCCACATCGGCCGCTTTTATACTTTTTGAATTTTTACAAATGTAACGGTCAATATCTTTTACATGTGTAATATATACTACAACTACTATTAATAAAATATATAGTATAACTTATAAATATAATAAATGATATAAATGTAATATATGAGATATCTAGAATATAAGCTATAAATATGACATTTTCAGATATGTCAGATCTATGATTTTTGCCCGCAGCAATCTCTTAGCCAATCAGATTGCTGATCTATTAATAAGTATAGGAGTAAATGTTTGACAACTTCTATCTTGGCAACCAGCGTTCTACAGGGACGTACTATAGCTCATTCGAACCGTCTCGGTGAGCTGAGTCGAATGGTGGTGGTTTCATCAAATTCTAATTACTGGTCCAAAAGTTATACCCGTTTTGTGATGTTTTATAGATCAATACTATATACTATGCTATACCCTAACCTCAACTATTAACTTTAACTTAACATTATCAACTTTAACTTTTGTTTATTTTTTTTTTGTTTATTTTTTTGATATTGATCTTCTTGTTACACTGCATACTGGTGTTTAATGCCACTGGTTTGATTTATAATTACTGATAATATAAAATCTCAAAGATTAAATTTTTTAGGGTCCATTTTTTAGGGTTAGGGGTTAGGGGTTAGGGTTAGAGTTTATTTTAAAGTAAAGTTATAATAAACAAGTATTTGATGGTTTTAGAAGGTTAGCAAGTTAAGTAGAAAATATTATTTTATTTTAAATTATGATCTGTGATATATAATATTGCAAGGTATACAATGCATTAACTATATAAAACTTGAAATTAACTATATAAAACTTGAAATACTGTATTTAAACTTAGGGTTCTGAAGTTCAGTTCAGTTCAATAGAGGTTCAGGTTCAGGTTCAATGAACCTGAACCTGAACCTGCTCTAAAAATTTAATACTGAACTGAACCTGAACTTAAAAAAAGTTCAGTTCAGGTTCAGTTCAAGGTTTATGAACATGTTCAGGTTCATAATATATGCACATGTTTACCTAAATCACAAAGTTAGAATCAATTAGTAAAATTTAGAGAATCATAGAAATTTATATAATTTTATTAATAAAATTATACAAATTTTTATGATTCTCTAAATTTTATTAATTGATCTTAATTTCTTGTGCTAAGTAACTTGTTAAGCACCAAAAAATATATCAAATCGGCATATTTTATTTTACTTTTCTTAAAATTTGAACAAAAGATGCTTAATTTTGGAATTTTTATCAAAAATTCAAAATTAAGTATCTTTGACGCAAATTTTGAGGAAAATAAAATAAAATATACCAAAATGATGTATCTTTTGGTGCTAAACAAGTTTACTTAGATCAAGAAGTTATGATCAATTAGTAAAATTTAGAGAATCATAGAAATTTGTATAATTTTATTAATAAAATTATACAAATTTCTATGATTCTCTAATTTACTAATTGATCATAACTTCTTGATCTAAGTAAACTTGTTTAGCACCAAAAGATACATCATTTCGGTATATTTTATTTTATTTTCCTTAAAATTTGCGTCAAAGATGCTTAATTTTGAATTTTTGATGAAAATTTCCAAAATTAAGCATCTTTTGTTTAAATTTTAAGAAAAGTAAAATAAATATGCTGATTTGATGTATTTTATGGTGTTTAACAAGTTTACTTAGTGCAAGGAATTAAGATCAATTAGTAGCATTTAGAGAATCATAGCATTTTGTATAATTTTATTAATAAAATTATACAAATTTCTATGATTCTCTAAATTTTAATAATTAATTATTACTTCTTTACGAAATAAATTTGTTAAGCACCAAAACATAAATCAAATCGGCATATATTTTCTTAAAATTTGAAGGAAAGATGCTTAATTTTGGAATTTTTATCAAAAATTCAAAATTAAGCATCTTTGACGCAAATTTTAAGAAAAAAAATAAAAATATGCTGTTGTGATATATTTTTTTGTGCTTAACAAGTTTACTTAGATCAAGAAGTTATGATCAATTAGTAAAATTTAGAGAATTATAGAAATTTGTATAATTTTATTAATAAAATTATAAAAAATGCTATGATTCTCTAAATTTTATTAATTGATCATAACTTCTTGATCTAATAAAACTTGTTTAGTACCAAAAAATACATCATATCAGTATATTTTATTTTATTTTCCTTAAAATTGCGTCAAAGATGCTTAATTTTGAATTTTTGATAAAAATTTCCAAAATTAAGCATCTTTGTATTTTTTTGTGCTTAACAAGTTTACTTAGTGCAAAAAGTTATGATCAATTAGTAAAATTTAGAGAACCATAGAAATTTGTATACAAGTCACTGAACTCTCATTATAGTGAACTCTCGTTATAGTGAAGATTGGTCTATAGTGAAGAATTTTTTCAGAACAAAACCAAGCATATTAAATATTCACTTGATATAATGAAGTTACATAGTAAACTCTTGATATAAGATATAGTAAAGATTTTTTTCGAATGGATATAACAAAATTTCACTTGATATAATGAAGTCGATATCATGTGATATATATTGACCAATCATATGAAGCAAAAATCATTGTGTTCATGCATAATGATAAAGCCTTGGGGTTATTACTCTTTTTAGACTACGTGCATATTGATGGCATATAAAATTAGATTCAGCAGAAATATGTGCATAATGTACTTTTTCAAATTATGAATAATTTTAACTTTTCAAAGACTAATAAACCCTACCATTACTACTATCATTGACTTGCAAAAACTAATAAACCCTACTGTTACTTTAGTTTTACACTTAATATTAAATGAACGTAATCCATAACTTACCCCTTGTTTTTAAATTAAACTTTTTTTTATTTATTTATTTACTTAAATGACATTCAATTCTTTATACTATACCTTTTCTGTTGTGGAATATTTTTGTTGTGATTTAACTTAATACATAATATGAGCGAAAACGAACTTATAGAAGGTGCATTTGTGATGGATTGGGTGTAATAAACTTTTAAGTAGTTTAAATTTCTCTCGCTATAGTGAAGATTTATACAGTTAATATATAGTCTTCACTATATCAAAAGACTCTTGATATAGTGAATCTCTTGATATAGTGAAGAAAATCTCTCAGCCCGATGCCTTCACTATAACGAGAGTCACTTGTAGTTTTATTAATAAAATTATACAAAATGCTATTATTCTCTAAATTTTACTAACTAATTTATACTTCTCACTCTAAGTAAACTTGTTTAGTATCAAAAAAATACACATATTTTTATTCAGACTCAAACTAATTTGCAAAATTTGGACTAGCCTAACCAAACTTATGATTGAGTTTGAGTTTAGTATAAAGTTTTAATAATAAAATTTAGAGTTTAAGTCTGGTCTGGACCAGACCAAACCCAGACCCAAACCTAGAATCACTAGTTCATATGAACACCAGACTGAACCTGAACATGTTCATGAACTTATGAACTGAACCTGAACTGAACCTGAACCTGAACATGTTTTAAAAAATGTTCAGGTTCAGGTTCAATACTGAACCTGAACCTGAACCTGAACTTGATCTAAGTTCAGTTCAGTTCAGGTTCATAGGAACATTAATTTAAACTTTATATTATATAGCTACAATAATAATGAAATTTTAAAGCAATATTGTATTTAAATAAGCCATATATATTAATAGCTTTAAAAATTCTTCAATTAATTATCTTCAGAAGCTTTTTTATTTAATTAACTAAATATAATCAAATAATATACATATGCTCCGATTTTTGGAATTTATAAAATAAGCTTATTTTTTTAAAACTTTAAAGCTAAATAATTTTTGATCTACTGGTCCATTTTAAATAATTTTACTACCAAACTGTTCGTCTCTTTAAGACGATTCCAATGAGCTAAAAATCATAAAAAATCCAATTACAGAGTCATAAGAAAATGTGTTATCAAATAGGTGATGCACCTAAAATTGGTTTGACATAGATCAAACCAATTTCAGGTGCATCACCTATTTGATAGTGCATTTTCTCATGACACTGTAATTGGATTTTTATGATTTAGGGCTTGTTAGAATCATCTCAAAGAGAAACATTTTGGTAGTAAAATCATTTAAAATGGACCAATAGATCAAAATTATTTAGCTTTAAAGTTTTAAAAAAATAAGCTTTTTTTATAAATTCCAAAAATTGGAGCATATGACTAATTAATTTCTCATTTAAATTTTTATTATATTGATTTAAAATTCTTTTAAGCACATAAATTAATAGGTTAAAGCTCAATTTTTAATTTATAAAAAATGTTTTAACTGGAAAGTAGGTTTATTATTGTTATAAAAAAAAGTTTGAACTCTTTTTTTTTGTTATAGACTTGTCTGCTTGATTCAAATTTTATTATCTGAATTTATATAAATTATTAGCAAGAATTCCTTTAATTAATTATAGTATTTATATATTTTTAATATTCTTTTTAGTATTATATTATTAGAGTTAGCATTTTTTTACTTAAGGTCAATTGGACTTATAAAGTCCAATACAAATTTATTAACCCTTTTAGCCTTATGTCTGTCCAATTGGACATGTTCAGTAACAACGCTGTGATGATATAAGTTAGGATTAAAGTCCATTTTTAATGTGCTTGGAAATTTTTTTTTATTTGTGCTAGCGAAGTTGAATAAGAAGCCTGTTAATATTGAAAATTACTTAAGTCATTCTTCAATCGACGAAAATGCCGTACGTTACATAACCAACGTCCAAAGTTTTATTTATACTTACAATTATATAATTGCGTTTTTTAATTGTGCTTTGCAATAATCGAAAACCATATCGATACGAAAAAACTTACATGCTATAAAATTCGGATTTAAATGTTGTCTATAAAATAATTCGGCTACTATTTTGCTAGGTGACTCTGTATAAGCATTGTAACTAGTGATGTGCCATTTATATGATATCTGAATTTTTTATTGTACAGTACGTACAGTACGTACAGTACGTATAGTTGTATAGTGTGTATAGCATGTGCAATATGTATGGTATGTGTATGATATATAAGCCATCTATATACAAAATTTTGCAAGGAATAACTTTTTTTATTTACAAAATAAAAGGCGGTTTTATAAGTAAAAATTTGATATATGAATAGTTTTATCATTTGTTCTAGAATATTCTAACCTTTTTTTTGCGTACTGTACTATACGCGGCACATCACTAATTGTAACCCTTCGAATTTTAAAATTAATAAATATTTGTTCACGATCGATGCTAAGTCGATTTAATTTAATCGAATCTCTTCCCATTCGTAATACCGGAATGATAAACTCATTAAACATTTAATATTTTAAAAATTTTTTCTTTGACGTAATAAACTAAGCTTATGTACCTTATTTATCTTAATGACAAACACGTTTTATTGGTTAAAAATACTTCCTGCTAATCAAATTTTAATTCGTCCTGATACATTTCCTACACGTTTTGACCCATTAATAAAGCGCTTGAGAATGTCCAATGTTAGATATTTATTAACAACCTTATTAAAGTAATTATTTAAATCCTTCCTTCTATAATTCGTAATCTAGCAATTTCTCGACAAACATTACACTCTAAATTATATACATTCAAATACAATTTTTTCATAAATCCCTCTGATAAATTCATAGTCCGCCACGTATGATACTCTAGATATGCTGATTGATTTTTAACTAAATACTTTAAGTGATTTGCAAGAGCTTCGACATTTGAATAATCATCAATAAAAATAGCAGATTTAGGATACGGCAAGTATGAGCGAGTATTAGGTGCTCCCCATATAACGGGTACGACTCCTAAATAAAACGGATCCCAAAGCTTTTCAGTTGAGTAATCTTTCTCTTGACAGTTTTCTATGGATAAATAAAATGGGTATTTAGAGATAATACAATTTTTTGCAGCAAATTCCTCTAAATTCAAGCATTCAGGATATTTTTCCCAGGGGGTATTCGGAAGGACAGAACCAAAGGACGCGACCGGAAGATAGGCCTGAAGAGTTGGAATCCATGATTCACGAAATTCTGTCCAGTGAGAAGCTATAAAAGAAATAAATGTTGAATTTGGTGATAGCTTTGTTACGTCAAAGGGTTGCTGAGTTCGCCAACTCTCGAAGTTTGCTCGAACGTAACTTGTGGGAATATCGGAATCCTCATCAAATGTTGCTCGGATATCAAAAAAGTCATTTTTATCATGACACTTTGGGCAATGCGTCTTAGGTTCTAAAGTAAAATGTATTAATTTCTGCCCCTTCCATGCTTTCTCTTTAGGTAGGTTTGGTTTATTAGCACAAAAGAGGGCATCAACAGTTTTAAGCTCTTTAAGATCTACTTGGTCTAGATGTCTTTCTGTCCAAATACATGGTATATCGCATTTTACTGATATCTCGTTATTTCTATATCTTGGTCCTAGCACGTCATACCATTCAACATTCTTTGTTATGTATACTTTTACTTTTTGATTATTATTCAAATAACCTGTTATGTGGTGTCTTTGTTTCCATTCTATAAAAGTTGTAGGCTTGACTTTAAGTTTATCCACTAATGTTGCTGTGTAATTTGTCCCAAATGAGTTCGTAGACTCGACGTTAAACTCATTCGCAAATTGTTTTGTATAAATGCTCTTTAAAATAAAGAAAAATAGTGCATTTATTACAATAAAAATGCTTAATACTCTTAATACTCTTTTATTAATGCACGACTTTATCAACATTTAAAGTGACTTTGCGTTTATCGAGATGGAAAATATATTAAGATGCGTATAGTAATCGTATATGGGAAGAAAAAGAAATCTAAACTGGTTGTGTTTTTGGAATTTTATTTAATTTTCCATTTTCTTTCCGAATTAGTAGTATGTCACATTTTGTGAACCCTGATGTTACAGTTTAAATTTCACATAGATCTTGTTATAATATCAGTTAGGTCGATTTGAACGAGACTTAATAAGAAATGAACTTTCAATTAAACAAATAAAGAAAATAAGATTTTTAAAACATCTTGATTAATAAATAATTGTTACACTTATACCGGAACGTTGTAGAACGTAATGTATGGTTTACATTTGAGTTTTGCGTCATCCACAAAATCTTGATTCGGATTGGATAAGACGACACAATGATAAGGGGGAAATTACCATCGTACTATAATTTTCGTTTTATTTCTGCAAGTATAGAGATCTTTTATGATCAGTATATCTAAGTAGGCTATTTTGAACATAGTACTACAGTACTATGTTCAATAACCTATTTATATATACTTTTTAGTGATACATGCCGATGAAAAAATTATATGCCGAAGTCGATCTTAAAAAAACTCGGGCCGGTCGATCAGACCAACCTTTTTTGCTAGGTCTCCTAGGGTGCGAAAAAAAAGCCCGGTTTATTTTTGAATTTTTGAAGGCAATATTACAAAATTGGTGCTTAAGCCGAAATTAGTATATATAATTAGTATGAAAACTCACTTTCACCAAATGGGCTCCATTTGTATCTCTCACGTGCCTGCTGTCAGATGAATCGGGCCTAGGCCTCATCTGTCAGGCACGTGAGAGATACAAATGGAGCCCATTTGGTGAAAGTGGGTTTATCATACTAATTTCGGCTTAAGCACCAACTTTGTAATATTGTTTTTATAGGCTTCAAAAATTCAAAAATAAACCGGGCTTTTTTTTTCCGCACCCTGGTCTCCATATCTATATCAAATGCGTAGAGAACTACAGGCTAAAATTATGGTGATACTAAATTATTTAGTTTTATTCGGTTTGTCGTTGAATTTATAGCACGTTAGTATTGTATGTTAATTAAGCTGTGTAAACCCAACATACCAGAGCATTTCCTTCATTGTTTGCCAAGTTATCGTCTAAGGTTACGACAAATGGAAGTTGTTACGACCTACGTCGTTACGGCACTTTTAACGTGATGACCAGTGTTAAATATTTAATGTTTCCAGTGTTCCCAGGAACATTTAAAAAAAATTCGGGAACATTAAATTTAAAATTTATGTTCCCTTTTAGGAACAAAGTAGGAACATAAAAGTTATAATTTGTGTTCCCTATATGATAGTTTTTTTTGATGTGGCATGCCTCTTTTAGAGAGTGAGAGAGTGAGAGTGAGTGAGAGTGGGTGAGAGTGAATGAGAGTGAGAGTGTAAGAGAGTAAGAGTTGAGAGTGTGTGCATTAGAGTGAGAGTGAGAGTGAGAGAATAAGTGAGTAAAAGTAAGAAAAAATGAGAGAGAAAGTGAAAAAGTGAGAGAGAGTGAAAGAGTGAAGGAGAGTGTGAGAGTGTGAGAGTGTGAATGTGAGAAAGTTAGAAAGTGAGGGTGAGAGGGTGAGAGAGTGAGAGGAGAGTGAGAGAGAAAGTGAGAGAGAGAGATATAGAAGGAGAGAAAGAGAGAGAGAAAGAATATGTATTAATTTTATTATAGGAACATTAAAAAATTTTTGGGAACATAAATTTAATATTTTATAACAAAGAAAAAATTTCAAATCTTTTCCACTGGTGATGATTAGTCAAATGGACGTAACCATAAGTTTTCAAATATCTGCATCTATATCAAATACTGTCTAATTGATTTCTTCCTGTATAGAAATAAAAAAATATGTGTTGAAATATCATGTAAAAACTGAATTTGTATCAAAATTCGACAAAATTTGACCAGAACTATAAATAACTCTAACCTAATGCAGGCTAGTTTACACTGTCAAGATTTTGTTTTTGAATTTTGACCCATATTCGTGGAAACCTGGCATTATATGACAAAAAGTTGTGTGTGCCAATTTCAGCCTATTAAAGACTTTAGAGCTGTTGACGGATTGTATGGTTTGGTTTTTTAAAGTCATAACTCCTGCTTAAGCAATAGTTACTGAATCCACAGCTTGAGTCATGATATTGTTGCAAATGACAATAATTCGCATTAATTACATAATTTATTAAACATGGCGTCAAAATGAACCCTACCCGAAACTAGTTTCAGATTTTTTAAAAAAACCTAAAATCCGAAACTCAAAAATATAAATTGAAGCCTTTAAAATTTATTATAAAGTTGATTTATTTTTAATGAACCCAAAATGTAAAATTATTTTTGAATAAATTATAACATTATATAGATCATTTTTTTAATATTGTTTTTTTCATTGCCTCAGTTTGTTCGGGGTTTTTTAAAGCTGGTCAACTTTATTTTTAATATCATACCGTTATTACAACTGATTTCAAAATTCTAGGGTGATAGAAAAAATTGCCAATGATGAATCGATAAGTATTTGATGACTTTTGATACCAACAATTTATTTAATTCTGCGGTAACTTATTAATTCTATCATTAGTAGATATTGCAAAAGCAACCTTGATTTTCAAAATATAAACTCCTGAATTATACCTTTCATGTTAACTTGTGATCATAACAACAAAAGGACTGCACGCATGCAATAAATTGTTGGATGCAAATAGTGCTGGATATTCAAATTTTATTGTATTATTTAAGGAGATATATAACATACATCAATCGATTGATGTATATTGAAGAGAGCATACATTAGTGCATTTGAAAGTGATATATAATACATTAATGCAATAAATGTATATGGAATTTGGGTAGTTTTTGGTGTTCAGGTGAGGTTTCGTGTTTCGAATGAAGTTCGGGTGTCTTCGAGTTTCAGATCAGGTTTCGGAAGTTCTAATCCAAAGCCTGAAACTTTCAGATTTGGCACAAAAGGGTTTCAGCGCCAACTTTGGAGAGAATAAACAAATAAATTATTGATGTTTTGGCAGTTTCGGGGTTTAGCTGAGGTTTCGGGTTTCAGTCAAGTTTTCAGGTTTCAGTTGAGGTTTCAAGTTTTGAATAAGGTTTCGGAAGCTATAATCTGAAACCTGAAACTTTCGGAATTGCCAAAAAGGTTTCGGAGCCATCTTTGATTTATATCGCCAATAAAATTAGCTCATAATAGAATGTGCATTCTCTTCTCGCTCAAGCCAAAAAATTTTAATATAATTAAATAATTAACTTCGAGCAACTCAGCTAGAATCTCTAGACCAAATTTTAACTGAAATTAAAATAAATTTACAGTTGCATCAATTATATTTCCATTAAGTTATATCCCAACCTAAGTTATATTTCTATTATCTAGTAATATATATCCTATATATATTAAATTCTACTTTAGTTTTACCTTTGCTTAAGTTATATATACAAAAAATCTCTGAACAAAAAGGGTGCATAAACTTAGATTTGATTGTACTCTGTGTTGGCACTGGAATTCTGAAACACCACTGGAACACCACTGGAATTTTAGATTCTTATAGTTTCTAGTGGTTCCATTGAAAATTCTGGAATTGCAGTGGTGTTCCAGTGTTCCAGTGCCAATACTGATTGTACTTACTCTAAAAAATAGGCTGTTTATTTTATATGTTCGAGATCAGTTTCAATAAAAATTTTCTATTAAAATATATATATATAGGATTTAGTATTTGGTGCACCCTGCACTATATTGTACCCAGTGCACCTTATAATAACAAATATAAATAATGATTAGAGTTAGGATTAGGATTAGGGTTAGTTAGGTTTAGAATTAGGATCAAAATTAGTACAGATTTGTGATAGGATCATTTTTTGTTAAAAACGCAGCAGGGGTTACCCTAGTAAAATTTTGAGAAACATAAAAGGGGTGCACTATATTCTAAAACCCATATATATATATATCAAAAATTGAAAGTTAAAAAAATATCTTTAATTAATATTTCTTTACTAACTTTTAATATTTTTGAATATTTAAAACTTAAATGCCCATCTAACTAATTTAAAAAAAAAACTTTTTTTGTTTAATCTTATATATATTAATTAGGTAAATCCAAGATAATTTAATTAAAGTTTTTAAAAATTTTAAAATAGCTTCTAAAACAACAAAGCTAATTTTTATTTTTATAAATTGCAAACTCAATTTTTCTTAAAAAAATTTTGGAATTACACAATAGATCAAATGAAAATAAATGAAAACAAAATAAAAAAAAAACAAACATTCAGATTTTTGATTTTATATTACGCAAAACAAAAATTAACTTGGTATAGTCTTAGATGTGAATCTATTAATTTATAAGCAACTAAAAATAAACTTTGTGTATTCTAATATGACAATGTTATGAATATTATGGATCTATCCAATTAAAATTAACAGATAAAGATGTTGTATTCAACATATGGGCTGATTTGGCTTCGATCACTATATAAATTTTGTAATAACATGAATTTGTAAATAAGATCTTCAAATTTGCGCCAATCAAATAAATTTGGTTTGGGATTATTACGAATTGGTCCTACACTAAAAATAAATATTACGATCAGATGGTTTCTAAACCAATTATAAACAATTATTTCTCTTGAATTTACTCACAATCGCAGTTTGTAGATGGGTTGTAAATGGGTTTTTGTTGAAATGAGTAGAAATGAGAAGAAATGAGTAGAAATAGGTAGAAATAAGCGAAAGGTATTGAAACTAAAAATATTAGCTTTTAAATAAGATTTTATATCAGGTTTTCTGTCTTTTGTTTATTTATTTTTTTAGCACCTTCATATTTACAAACTTCTTTTTTTAAAGTTTTTAGATTATTGTGCTAAATATATAAATTGCATAGAAGATCGAGAAACAAAAATTTTGAAATATTTATTATGGAACAAATATTTTTAAAAGTACAGGTGTAAAGTGAAATACTCTGAAAATATTGTGAAAATATTATGAGACCAATTTCGAAAATAATAGCGTTCAATATTTATTTTCTAAGAGACTTGTCATGTTTTTTAAATTGGACTTACTATTTATTTTTATTAATAAATTTATTATATTTCTTTGAATTATATACTGTATTATTAAAAGCCTTAAAAATTATTCTTCGTGTAATAAATTTGTGTCAATTTTATATATTAAATATATTTAAGTATTAGCGCCATAATGTTTCTAACCAAATTATCACATAATGTGATATAATTGATTTGGAGTCAAATCCGCCCATATGATTTAATTATCAGATCCATCCAAATTAATGTATTACAGATTGAAACATAGTTTAAATTGTACTAATTCAAATATAGTAAATTAGATTTAGAATATATTTACATTTTAAACTAATAATTAAGGCTGTTTAGAGTTGAATAGTTGGTTAATATTATCCCCCTTCTTGGTTAACTGTCCCAGAAATTAAACTAGCTAATTACAGCACAGCATTATCTTATTAATTATTAATTGTAGTTGACTAATGAGATTTAGTCTATAACTTTGATTATACAGTATTTTTTATTAAAATTTGCATTTTAAAAAAAATTTTTTAAATAAAAACTATCAAATCAAATTTGATAAAATTTTTTTATTTTAATTTATAAATTTGTAAATAAAAATAAAAAATTTTATTGAGATTGATCTGGCAGTTATTGAAAAATATTTGCTTAATTTTAGAATTTAAAATATTAAGATTTATTTAGCACATGTGTATTGTAATGCATCCACCTTTGATAAGCCTATCTGATCATAGGAACAGGTATAACATGGAGTTGAAAAAATAGTGATATTTTAAAAAATTGCTTGTATGATAGCTTAGGCTAATTTTTCATTTTGTATAACCCGCTAACCCAATTTTTCCAAAAAAATTTTTTAAATTCCTATTGTACCAATTATTCCATTTTTGCCTTTTAATTTTTTCTCTGGTGTCACCTGATGATGGCCTTAATTTTTCGGAATTACAAAAAAAAAAAATCTAAAATTTTCTGATTCCAAGTTATGCAAACTGAAAAATTAGCTTTGCATGTCCTTATATGTGAACTTTTGCTTATTAATTTATAATAGGTTAAAAAAAACTGACCTGCCAACTGGAATTTTGGAATACCATGTTATGAAAACTAAAATTAACTTTTGCATGGCCTTATATTTTTGCTTATAGAACTACTCTTCATGCTCTAACATAAAAAAATTTCTTGCAAAATTTTACTATAAAAACTTCTCTTGCCCATGCATTACTTTTTACTTCACCCTAACCTTAACTAACAAAAAGAACGGTTGTTTTGATTTCACATTACACCAAATCTTATAGGTTGTATACAATGTTGGGCTTGCTTATAAGTTCAGTAAAATTGAACTGGAACTGAACTTATAAATAGTCCACTGGACCTATAAGTCTAGTAGTCCAGTTTATAAGTCCAGTAAAGCGGACTTTTGGTCCAGAGCCCAATACTAGGTGTATATGTTGTGCCTCAGATCGATCCTTGCGTCAGATTGACATCGGCCTAAATTATATTAGGGTTAGGGTAAAATTACGGAGGTAGTTTAGGCCAGTTGTTGCCAATCATTTAATGCTAGTCAATTGATAGTCATCTGATGTGCGTCAGATTCATTCTGACGCAAGTTTTAATCTGAGCCGGTTGAGGTATCGATTTACGTGGCCGGATGATTTTGCCAGCGATTATCAGATTAACTGATAATTCGAGTAAGATAGTGCTAGCTGATCTATCGTAGCGGCATATGCTTGATCTACGTTAAGATAGTCTTTAATTGTTCGGATTTTCAGTTGGCGTAAGATATTCTTCTTGTCTCCGGTTTCATGTACTATATATCTGTATACATTATTTTGAATTTTACTGTATTCGGTTGGTGCGTTATGCCTTATTTCTTCTAATGTCGGAAGGCAGTTTACTTTTTCTGCTACTTTATTTCTATCTTGAAAATCGAATATTTGTAAGTATTTTCTTCCGTAATAGTTATTAAGATACTTATTAATTCTGGTAAGTCTTCCTCGTAATCTGTTTATTTCAAGTGTTACACCTTTCTTGTATTTTTCAATAGCAATTATTTCTTTTGTCGTTACTTTTTCTGTCTTCTTTTTAAAGGTATTAAATTCTTTTTCCGTTAATGGTGATATATCATTTTCTTCTTGCTCGTCAAGTAATTCTATTTCACAGTAATTGAAATATTTTCCAATTTCTTGAAATATGAAGTCTTGATTCTTTTGTAGCATGGGTATCAGGTTCATAAATATGACTTCCTGAAATGTATGCCATGTCCAGTCAGATGATTTATCTGGCTCCGTTGCTATCGGTTCTTGTATCCAATCCCATGGATATATAAATCTCGAGAGTGTAACATTATATGTTGCATCTTGAACTTCACATCTTCAAGCGGTCCATTCAAGTTGTGATGGTACTGTTTCACTCCAGATCTTCTGTAATTTTTCTTCTTCAAGGATCATTCCTGATTCTTCAAGTGTTTCGCGCATTGCTGCGTCTTCTTCTGTTTCTAAAGTTTCATTTCCATAATTATTGGTATAGACATCTACTTTTCCTCCGGTTCCTTGCATCATATTGAAATATGGTTTATCTGGATGTATTCTTTGTGATAACATAATTTGTATTCCTCTTGTTGGATCTCTTCTGAATATAACGACTTGTACTAATCGCCTGTCTTTTAATTGGTTATTCCTTCTACAATATGCACAATTGTTGTAGAAAGTCATTTCGTAGGTTTTGGTGAGTCCTCTATATTCAAAGATAGGTCGGTATTGTCTGCATCTTGAATATTGTCGTGTTCTTTCATCGATTTTGATTTCCATTTTTGGGTTTGAAGTTCCTTTGCTTTTCGTATTAAGTATTGTCCTTTATATCCTCCTGATTCTCGTTTCTTTTTGAAATGCTCTTTAAAATAAGGTTTTCTTTTGTTTCTGCAATTTGCACACTTGGTACATATTCCTCTTTGTCCTAATCCAAATTGTGAGTACTTTTTGTATTCTCTACAATTTGCGCACTTATTTATTTTGTAGCGTGATCAGGGTTTTCTTGTATGAACTTTTCAAGTTTCTTTATTCTTTTCTCAGTAGCTTTCTTTTGGTAATATAATTTCCTTTGTTCTTTTGCTCTAGGGTATTAAGGCGTAATCTACACTTGTTATAACACTTATATTGTTTTTTAGTTCTTTTATTTATATCAAAGTTATTTGTTTCTTTATATACTGCGCAATTGGTACAGCGTGGCATTTAAGCTATAATGGTTTGAACTTTTCCTTTGATATAAATATATTCATGCCAAATATCTACCTTGATAGATATTTCGTCTTCAAGTAGATTATCGAATAATGCAATGATGTAATAATATTTTTCAGTGTGTGGTTGATTGTTAATATCTTTATATATGTTTATTTTGATACCAGGTGTTCCTTGATGCGCTATTATTTGTAATGGATCTTTATCTGAAATAGTAACACAATAATATGCGTCTTCTTTGATTTCTTCTTTTAATAAGCCGTAAGGATGTAATGCCTTTTCTGCTTGGGTAGTGAATAATGATATTGTGATTTCGTGAGGTGGTATGTCTGTTGAGAATATCCGTAATATAACCTTTCCAAATATATATCTATCTGGTATTACAGATATTCGAGCTGTTATTTGTGATTTAAGTACTGAAATGATGTTTGTGTCTTTTGGTAAATGTGTAAATATTTGATATATTGTACTGTTGAGGTGTTGTAAATATAATTTTTTGTATTTTGTTGATATCGAACTATATTCAGTTTTTGGTACTATTTTTATTTTAGTGGGTTCTTCTTTATTGAATATTAGTGTATAGTTGAAAGTACTATCTTCTGGTATTTGTCCCGTTCCGTAAATGCTCATTGAAATGTAATTCTTCGTCTTCTGAATTGATTATATCTCGTCCCTGTACAAAGTTAGCTCCTTCGTTAGTTAAAATTCCCTGTAAGGAGTTTGCTCCGTGTACAATTATTTGTGTTATAAAATAAGGTATGAGGCCTTGTTCTGTAGCTCTAATGAGTTTCCACTTGATTGCTCTATTTGTTGATAGGTTGCAGTTAATAAATTAATAAATTCTGTCTGCCTTGATTGTTGTTCGTGAACAAATATAGCAGTGTCGTTTGGTATCAAACCGTTGACTTCTAATGCTTGTTGTAATACTACTAGTGTTTGGCCTAATCTATGGTTGCTTGTTGGTGAACAACATTAGATTGATTCTTTAATGGTGACTTCAATGTCAAGTTGTATTTCTTCAATCGGTCTTTGCATAAGAATTTCTTCAGTAGGTTTAATAAATTTCCTAAGGGTGTTTCTAAGTCTTGGTATGAAATTCCAATAATAGTTAAATTTAGCGTTTTCAGGTGTAATACTTTTTTTTAACTGCTTTGGGATTTTTGCTACTAATTTCTTTTTGTATCTTCTGTTAGGATTCCTTTTCCTGCTTCGCTTAAACATTTAAGCAATTTTATTAAAAAAATGTCGATTCTGCCCCCTCTTGAGGTTATACTAAAGCCTTTTTTAGTTAAATATGGATATTATAATCTAGTTGCTTTGCTCTAACTCCTCGTATGGTCTCTTGGAGTTGTATTCCTGTATTATTCCTGTATAAGTTATTCAATAAAGTGACTGTTTCTTGTACCGTGTCAGTATTATTGATTCTGTTTTGGTTTGCAAATGATGCTGCGTTTATTTGTATAGCTACAATAGCTGATTGGTTTATTATTCCTTGACTGTCCAAAGGTACGTTGTCTTGGGTTCTATGTTGTCTTCCAATGGCTTCTTCAAGAGTTAATAATCCTCTTTCGGTATTTTGTAAGTATTGAAGAATAAATTTTTGTTGTCTGAGTCTTTGAGATATTAATCCTTGTTGATGAATTCTTATTTGCGCGTGATTTGGAACTGGGTGTGAATTACTTCTTTGTGAATTTCTTTGGTTTCGTCTCATCTATTGTTGTGTTCAAAAGGATCCGGTCCTCTTTTACGATATTTAAATGAGTTTTCACAAGGTATATTGTGTTTCTCACAATTGGTGCAAGTAATATTGTTTTTAGTCCAGCGTAAATGTTTTGCTCTACAATAGTTGCAAGATTATGTAGCTCTTTTATGGAACTTATGAACTCTTTTCGACTTCATGCTGCTTTCTGAGGATTTTATCCGTGTTTAAATAAGTTTTTAATTCATAGGGGAGATTGTGATTTCGAATATTCATGTGATTGACTTCTATCGGATTAAATATTAGTTAATTATAATTATATTGTAAATCGTGGTTGTCTAGGCCACTTATAGTAATTATCATTCTTAGTGTGGGTGCTCCATCCATCGCACACCACAGTCGTGTCCTTCCTAGATATGACACGCCCTGTGTACTTCTTTAATAAATAGACATATTTTGATTTATAATATTATAATATAAAATATAAAATATAAAATAAATAAATAAGTAAATAAGATTTAAGTTTATCTGTAATAGTCAATCTTCGATAATCACGTCCTGTTCATCCCCTGTTTCATCATCTCCATCAGATGATCTTTCGTCTCGCACTAATTCTCTTCTGGTAGCATGGTTCTGTCGTGAGAATGAGTCTATTTCTGCTACATTCCTTAATGCTTATGGCATTTGAGGGTTGTCAAATGATACCCTTAAAAATGCGTAGTCAAGTTGTCTGTCAGCAGTTCTCTTCTTTCGCATAGCGAGATTATAATTTGCTACTTTATCTTCCATAGATTCATCTTCCAATTGTTTGATTTTTCTTTTTAATTCGCGATTTTCTTCTTTTAAATCAGCAATTCCTAATTGGAGGTCTACTATGCGGTTATCCATCATTTGGATTCTTCTTGTTAATGATTGTATATTAATTAAGTTGGTTCCAGCCATGGGTAAGCTCAGTTTTCTGAAAATTTGTTCTAGTTCGTTAAACCTATCCTCAAGACTTCTTGTTGGTTCAGGTTCATTGTTTATTTCTTCTATATTTTCTTGAGGTAATAATGGTTTAAATGGTTGAAGTCTTTCAGAATCCAGGATCACTTCTGTGGATTCTTCTTCAGTAATTTCAGAGAGTTTACTCAATGGTCGTTGTTGAACAGGTGTCATATTGTAGGGTGTTTCTGCCAATTCTATAGTAATGGAAGGAGTGATAACTTGGCTAGATCCTATTCCTTCCATCACTGTTGATGATTCGCTATCAACAGTAGTTTTCTTCCCTTTTTTTAAATCGTGAAGCTTCTTTTATGCTTTTCTCTTTACAATCTTTACAAGGAATTGTTATATCTACATTTGGTAGTTGAACTTTTTTTTGTCTGTTCCATCTATCAGTTTCTATTATTTTTCCTTATAGAATAACACAGTTATTACATCCTATTGGCATTATGCCGTATTCCTCATAGAATCGATATGGTCTATATATGTTTTCTTTTTCTCATTCTTCGATTCTTCTTTTTGCTTCGTAATCTTGATATGGTTCGCAGGTTTGTTTTTGTTCCAAAAAACATTCATAGCATAGTCCTGCTAAAAGGGTATCAGGCCCTTTGGCATGAGGCAAGTTTCACAAAGTACGATATTTCCATTTCGTCTTCTTGCCATATGGTCATTGGCTTCTTGTGGGGTATTTATTCCGACATCATATGTTATTTCTATATTTTCCCAATTATCGAAATGTGTATTTCTTGGTTGATAATTGTATACATCTGTTGTCATTTCTCTTGTAGCTATTCTTAGCCTTCTTAGAATCAATGCTTCGTTCCACCTAGTTACTGGTGTATCCTTAAGATGTTGGACGATTCGTATAATCATTGATTCATTTATGCATATGTCTTTATAGTGCATGTTCCTAGTAGTGGTTTGGACATACTAGTACATTCTGGTATCCATAGGTTGGAATCTATAAAGATAATGGTGTTATACCCTATCTTCTCTTCGTATGTACAAAAGTAATGTTGAAAAGAATCACATTTAAAATGCTTCTTCCAGCCTTGCTTCTTGCAAAGGTAGCATTCTACTAGTTGATTTTTTTCCAATTCCTTTGGTATATTGAGCACTTCTTTCATCTGTAATGGGTAATTTTTCAGTATAATTCCTATAACAGATTTCGCATACAAGAGTTTTGTTGAAATATTTTTCATTATAACTTCTTGGTTCTACCCTTTGTTCAACGTCTTGGTAGTAACTATTTAATAAATAAAGGCTTGCTTGTCCCACTAAAGTTCTATGGCATTCGCTGCAATGATAAACATCATTTTCATTAGTATATCCACATGCACATTGACTTTTGTTAAATGCTGCTAGTGCTTCCGTGAAGTCACATGTTCTTCCGTTGTGATTGGTGTTACAAAGATTACATGTCGATCCTGCAGAGGTTCGTGAGGGTCCTGCTGTAGGAATTTCTTCTTCTCGGGGGTTAGGAGTACTTCTCCTTAGGATAGTTTTTGGCTAGTGTCTGCATAATATTGTGGGCACTCAGTCTTTCTATGCCCAAATTCTTTACAGATCCAGCATTGGTTCTGAGGGCACTTCCTGTTGAGATGTCCTTTCTTGTTGCAGATGCCGCAAATAATTTCTTTAATGTTTTTAGTGCAATTATGTTTTCGGAGGTCAGTCCTTAATCCGCATTTGTCACATCTTCCAAAGTAAGCGATTGGAGTTTTTTGGTTAATGGGAGTTGCTCTAGTGATGCGGTGTACTAGTTGTCTCCTAATTACTGGTCTGCACTCATGGATCTCAGGATCCCTAACATGACTATCGCAGTCTTGACAATAGTTGGGACCTTGTTGAGTCCATCCATTGGATTCATTAGTGTTGGATTGGTTGTTATTTCCGTTATTGTTAGACATTTTTTTTCGTTATTTCTTTAATAGTAAGTAAGGTTTGGTAGATTATTTCTTTCTTCTTTGTCTTCTTGTTTTGAGGGTTCTTTAAGTTTATCCGATATGTTCTGGATATCCCTTGAAGTTAGAATCAAGTGTTTTAAATAGAAGTTTCTTATCTTAGATCTGCATTTCCGCTTACAAATCTTCAGTAACATTTTCTTCTATTGTTTTCTCATCAAGAAGTGTGTTGCTATCACGTATGCATTTGATCAATGCTTCCCACAGATCCGTTCCAGATTCCTTTATCTGCCTTCTCCATATGAATTCAGATAAGTGAAATGGTAGATCTTCCTTCTTTCTATTTCTTACTGGGATCGCGTCTTTTAACACATGCCATGTGGCTTCAATGCCATTGGTGTGATAGACTTTAATATCGTTTGTTATTTCATCATATTTCCACGTGCTAAACCCGTGTCTGTGATTGACAGCGTGGTGTTGCATTCCTAATCTTTCATAGATATTGGTATATCCCTTTTACATGTCCGAATATATTATAGATCCGGAATGGATATACTTCCAGATATAGTAAAGTAAAGTCTCCTGCGATCGATCATTTACGATTGTTGCGAATATTTTCTTTTGTGGAGTTCTTTCTTTTCCTCCAAATACCCATATAGTTTCATTTTCTTTTGTTTTCAAAAATAGGGATTCATCTATTTCAACTATGATATCGGGACCTCCTATTTTGGTATCCATTTCTTTAATTTCTTGTGTAATCATTTTCCTGTATACACGTGTCCATTGTGTGACAGTTGTTTTAGCAAGTCCTGTGAACTTGACTATCGATCTGTGACTCATCTTGATAAGCAATAAATATCCTAGTTCAAGGAGTTTGTTACATGGTAATCTGCTTTTCATGAGCATGGTTCCATTGTAGATTGATATTTTCTTTCGGCAATTCCTATTTGGGCATTCAAATAGTTCATTCTTAATTTTTATATCTCTTCTGTATCCGATACATACTAATTCATGTGGTATGATCAGTTTTTCTTTAAGATAGGTTAAACATTCTTCCTTTTCTTCAAAGATTTTCTTTAATCAATAATGTGGTGGTACTTGTATTTTCATTTTATTTGAGCTTAGTTAGTGATTATCAGTACTTGGGCCGTGCGAGCTTCTGGCGGTTTTATAGCTGAATTTCCAGTCTTAACCTTTCCAGGTACTTCTTTTTCTTTATCTTTAATTCCTATTTTTAGCGTTACGATTTGTTCACCATTTTCATTAGTACTTATTTGTCTACTGAGCCAATCTGCTATATGATTATCCTTTCCTGGAATTCTTTCTACAGTCTAGTGAAAGTCTTGGAGTTTGATTATCCATTTTTGTATGGTATCATTTTGTATTATTTTTCCAGTTGCGTCAGATATTCCCGTGTTATCAGTTCGTACTATTATGGGTTTATTTCCAATATAGTATTGCCAATTAGTAAGATAATAGTATATCGCATACAGTTCTTTCTGAGTTGAGCCCCATAGTCTTTGAGTAGGTGTAAACGATTTTGATCCAAATTCGATGATCTCTTCTTCAGATTTAGTAGGTTCATATTCAGCTCCTTTAGCTCGTGCTTTTCTTGTTTTATAATGAGCTAAATCGGGGTTAACTTGCTTTAAAACTGCGCCAATTTCGTCATTTGATGCGTCAGTTTCTAGAATCAGTTGATAGCCTTTCTTTGGATAGGTTAAAGCTATAGCATTTGTTACTTTTTTAATCAGTACGTCAAACGCGTCTTGACACTATTTGGTCCATTCAAATTGAACATTTTTCTTTAACAAGTTATATATTGGTTGAGCTATTTGTGCAAAGTTCTGAATATATCGCCTAAAATAGTTCATAAATCCAGTAAATCTCCTTACTCCATTTACATCAGTAGGTGGCTTTAATTACTCAGCTTCTTTAATTTTGACTTGGTTAGGGTGGATTTTTCCGAATTCTACTAGATGGTTCAAGATTAATGTTTTTGTTACCATGAATTCATATTTGTCTGGTTTCAGACTCATGCCCCCTTTTTCTATGCGATCAAATACCATTTTGATATGG
>QKWP01001855.1:0-38578 GCA_003550325.1 Gigaspora rosea | reverse complement strand
TATCTGTCAATATGTCTCATTGCATCTTGGTATGCATTTCTAGTAAAGCATTGGGTTATTGCTTTTGTAATTAATTGTCGTATAAAGAATACGTTATATGCTCCATCATTATTTGCTGCTATGGCGTTATTTGCAATTAAAGTTTATCCTGTTGTTTTGTGGTTTCCTGTATAAAATCCAAATGTCAATAGAGTGATTGGTATAAATGATTGGATCTTCTTTTCGAATTCATTACTCCATTCAAGCCAGTTTGTTCCATTCATCATTTTTCCTCCCATTAGATTGAGTAGGTTAAGGTTAGTGATATCAGGGTATTCGATTGTTGCTGCCATTTCTTCTTTATTGAATTATAATAGGTTTGATGCTTGCGAATAAACAATAGCGTATGTAGTTTTCAATATCTTGGTTTCCCAATTGTAATCCTTTTTTAATTATTTCTGGTTTTTGTAGAAGGTGTCCGTATTTGATATAAGAAAGTACGTCTTGTTTATTATAGTTTGTTTTCTTAATAGCCCCGTTATTATGGAAGTTTACTTTATCAAGTGCTTGTATTACTTTAGTTATTTTTGAAGGTGGGTCTTTTAATAATATAGGATATTTTGGTAAGGGTTGTTCAAAGTATGCTCTGAATCCGTTGTAATAATATAAGTATTGTCGAGTATGATCTGGGTGGAATGGATATTTGTATTTCCACTTTTCTACTTCAATATAGATTAATTTCTTTACAGCGTTCATTCACTTATTTTGTATTTTGCTTCTGTTAATTTTGTTAATTCTTCTAGGTTTTGTTTATAGGCTTTGGCTATTTCTTTGATATATTCGTTATTTTCTTCTTTTCGTATTGAATAGATAATATAGGCTTGTATTTTATCGTTTTGTGCAGGTTTCCTACTATCAATTATTATTTTAAATTTCTGATATAGCTCTTCGTCGTGTTTGTCTAATGGTTTGTATTTAGGTTTTTCCTTTGGTAGTCTTTTCTCTAAATCTGCAAGTAGTTCGTCAGCAGTGTTATATGTTTCGCTTGTAGAAGTTTCGTTGTTTTCGCAACTCATTAATTAGGTGAGATTGTAGCATTTAATGTAGTTGCTAGTCTTTCTGCATGGTCAAGATGATTATTGGCTATCTTGAGCTTCTTTCCTAATCTGTGTCTATAGTTTATGAATACTATTATTGCTATTGCAAATATTAGTAATGCTATAGATACTATATCTTGGGTAATAACGTTGGTATCGTTTACGTAGCTTGGTGTTATTGTAGCTGTTACTTCTGAGTTAATTGTAGTAGTTATTGTAGTAGTTATTGTATTATTCGTGAGTACTGTAGTATATATAGGCATTGGTGTTACTGTTATGAATATGGTTGTGGTAGGTATCGTGAGTATGAGGAATTGTACACTCATTTAACTTCGGGTACGTGTGGTTCCTAGTAATTTATCTATTTCTTGAGTGTTTGGTCCGAATTGGTTATTTGCTAGGTAGTTATATCTTTGGTGGTATGGTATATGTATTGGTATTGGTCTAGGTCTGTGTTGTCTTCTTTTCTTTTTCCCAAATAGTCTTTTGAATATGTTCATACTGTTGGTAGTCTACTTCCGTTTACAACTATTTCTTTAGTTATAGGATCTTGGTAGATATGCGAAGGTGTTTGTATGTTATTGTGAATTGGGTAATTTCTTCTTTTGATTTTATTTTTACAACAGCAGTATATGGTGGTTGATATAACTATAGATATGATTACGAGTATGATTATAACGGATATGGTAAGTATTATAGTTTGAGTTTGGTTAGGTGTTTGTATATCTTGGTTTTGAGTATTCATTGATTAACAACAGCCAGTGTTGGTATCTTGATTTCTGTATGGTCCGTAGAAGGTAGAGAACTGTTTGTAAAGTCTCTTTTTATATCTTTGATAGTTGTACTCGATTATGAGAATAGTTATTATAGCTACAAATATTGTTGCGATTAGGGTAAGTAATAGCGTAGATGCTGGTGGGTTTAATAAATTACAATTGCAGTTAACAGTTGTCGATGTTTTTTGATCTTCTGTCATATAATGGTCTGGTGAGAGCGTAGATTGTAAATATTATTGTTGCAGATAATAATGTGATTGTTATGCCTTGAGCTAATTTAGTTTGAATTTCTGGTGGTGCAAAGTATATTATTAATGTGATAACGGTGCCTAGTATAAGTGAAGCGATTGTTACTATAATTGATATTATTCCGTCTTTGTTTATCAAACTCATACGCGTATAGTCGCGGTTTTAGTTCTTATTTTAGTATTCCTATCTTTTCTTCTTTGTTGATCTATTTTTGTTCGGTAAACTTCCTATATTAAACTTCTTTTATTTCGGATTACTTGTTTTACTAAGGTAGTGGTGGAGGTGCTTGTTTATTCCGTACTTGGTCTCTAAGGTCGAGATTTCTTACTAAAGTTTCTAATTGATTTTGGTTTAATTCTGGAATTGCGTTTGAGAATGCGCCTTGTTGAAATGGTAAGTCTGAGGTGTTAGGATATTGATATGTTAATCCTCTTTGAACTTGTGATACTGATGGTGGAGGTACTGCTCCTGTTCCTGTATGGAGGTGTCTTTTATACGCTTGTTTTCTTTTTCTAAGTCTTCGTATACAGCAGATTAATACTGTTAAGGTTATTGCTAATATTGTTAATGTTGCAGCTAATATTCCAACAATAGTAGTAAGGTTGCTATTGTTATTATCTTCTGGTTGATTCGTTTGGCTTGGTTGAATAGAGGTAGTTGCAGTTTCTTTACTTGCTTTAGTTGTAGTAGTAACGCTTTCTGTAGGAGTTGTAGTGACTGGTGCAGGTGCTGGTGCTGGTATAGTTATGACTATAACTTCTGCTTTAATAAAATTCTTTGGTGTTGGTGTTAGACTTATTATAATCCAGATGATAAATATTTTGTAAAGTGTAGTGTATATTCTCATTTAGTTATTCTTTATTATGGCGTTGCAGCTTTTATTTGTTTTCGCCTTGTTAGTGCACGTCTTGTTTATTATGATTTTCCTTCGAAGAGTATAGTATTTCTCAAGGGTAGCTAGTCCTTAATATATACGTTAAGTATAAACCAACAAACTAACTTTTCACTTATTCGAAGTATGTTTATGTTTATAATAATCAGTTTATTAAATATAATCAGTGGGTACAGTTAAGTATACTATTATAATATTTCTTTGATAAATATAGAGAATATAAAATATGGTAAAGATTATGTATGCTAGATTTCTTTGGTGCAAGGAGTAGATTTCGATATGTCAAATGGTTTATTACTATCAAAGTAGTAATTACAAGTGGTATACAATAAAGGGTCAAAACTATTGAAAGCAAGAATATTTCAATAGTGTACATGTATTGAAGGTGTTATTCTGGATATAATATTTTCGTGGTCAACACTTGTTATTTTCAACTTTTCACAATTTTCAACACACAGATTCGTATGTCTAAAATCTACTGTTTAAATACTTTTTCTGATAACTATAAAATTCATGATATAAAAACTTAGCATTTTCGATCTAGCTAATAAATTACTATACTAGAATATTGATTATTATTCTTCTTTATTTTTCGCGTCTGATTTTCATTATCTTCATCTGATTGTTGTTATCAGATCATCGGTGTACGATCTTCTTTGCGTATCGTTACGGATTAACTTCTAATCTTGTCATGTCGATTCGATTTCCTTAATGGTATCGGTATTTCCGATTTTCGTATACGATCTTCCGGGTAATATGGATGTAATACCCTGTACACGTTGATCGCTTGTTGGGCCATCTGAGGCACAACATATGCAATAAATGATAAAATTCAAATATTAAATGTCTTGGCTGTAATAGTATTTTTGTTTTTTTTAAGTTTCAAGCAAAATTACTTGACCAAATTCGATAAACAATTTTATTTTAATTCTACAGATCTACGAATTCAAATAAAAAATTTTTTATTGAATTTGATAGAGTATTCATCGAGAAACAGTGATTTAAAATTTAATAAAACCGCAGCTTCTACATTGGACAAACTTGATTATGAAATATAGAAACTGTGGTTTTCCGTATTAAATTTAAATCACTGTTTCTTTTATTTTTTTTCCGTAGACCAGTAAAATTGAAATAAAAATTTTTGTTAAAAACATTTCGGTTTAACTTTAAAAAATACAATTAGCAAAATGCTAAATATTTTTTAAAATATTTCGATAACAGTCAGATCAATCTCAATAAAATTTTTATTTTCATTCAATTTTATAGGATTTAAAGATCTGGTAGTCGTTGAGAAACAATCGATAAAAGTTTAGATTAAATAGTACAATCAAAATGGATTGCCGAGTATTTTTTGCGCATATTTAATTTTATATATTTGTTTAAATCCCGAACTCAAAATATTGACGTTAACCAACTATTCTGTCATACATTATCAATGATTGGACTTTCTCTTTACTACTCTAAGCCACATCATTTTTAGATCATCTATTTAGTATTCATCTATATTCATGTGATAAGGTTTCACAACATTTCTTTTGCTATATAGGATAGGAGACGAAAATATTTGACATTAACTCTTTCAGTATTCTTAAAATGATTAAGTTACCGAATGAATGTTTTTTCGAAATATTTAATAACTTTCAGAATCAGAATGATTATAAAAATTTATTTTCATGCCTTCTTGTAAACCGACAGTGGTGCAGAACTATCATACCAATATTATGGAACAGACCAACAGATTATTCTAGTGATACAAAACTAATAAGAATATATCTTTTGGAATTAAACGCTAAAGAACAATCACTATTGATACCTTATAAAATTATTCTTCCAAATTATCCAAAGCCATTATTTGAATATTCAAGTTATACTACGTATGTTGGTGGATATTTGCCCGATGGAGTTGAAAATTGGCTTGATGATGAAGGATTTGGAACGGATGTACCTCGTAATTTCCGTCAATCTTCTGTTTATGATTATTCCAGGCATTTTAAGGAAAATGAAGATTTAGTCATTAGAGCTGTTGAATGTTCTTTGGTTGCAATGTTTCTACGAACAAGTAAAAAGCTTAAAGATTTATCACTTTTCAGAACTATTATTAATAGTGTAATATTTGAAAGTCTCTATATAAATACCACTATAATCCATTTATCTCTAGAGGATATTTATTTTGATTCTGAGGAAATAAAAGGCTTAATAAAAGTTATTAGCAAAAATTCTACTATAACTTCATTAGAACTTTCAGATAATCATCTTGGTTTCGAGGAAGTGAAAGCACTATCAGAAGCTATTAGTAAGAATACTGCTCTAACTTATTTGCAATTTCATGAGGAAGATCAATCTGATTTAAGGTGCATAGAAGCATTAGTAGGTTGTCTTTATAAAAATTCAACTCTGACTTCTCTAGATATTGGCGATAATTATATTGGATTTGATGGTGTGAAAGTATTAGCAAAAGCTCTTTGCAAAAACACTACTTTAGCTTATTTAAATCTTTCTCAAAATCGACTTGGTTCTGAGGAAGGGAAAATATTAGCAGAAGCACTCTGTGAAAACACTACTCTGATTTCTTTAAAGATTCGTAATAATCGACTTGGTTCTGAAGGAGTAAAATCATTAGCGGAAGTTCTTCGTAAAAACGCCACTTTAACTAATTTAGATATTGGCGATAATGGAATTATTGAAGATGGTATAAAAGCACTTGCAGAGGCTCTTTGCCTAAACACCGCATTAACTTTCTTATGTCTTTCTGATAACGAACTCATTTCCGAGAAAGTGCAAGCACTAGCCGAGGCACTTTACATAAACACTATTCTAACATCCTTAGATATTAGCAATAATTGTATTGATTTTAAAGGAGGAAAAGCAATGGCACAGGCTCTTTGTAAAAATAAAACCTTAACTTACTTAGATTTTTACAATAATAATATCGGATTTGAAGGAGGGAAAGCACTAGCGGAAGCTCTTTGTATCAACACTACTCTGACTTCTTTAGATATTAGTAATAATAAAATTGGATTAGAAGGAGGAAAAATCTTAGCAGAGGCTCTCCGTAAAAATATTACATTAACCTCCTTAAATTTTTATGGCAATAATTTTGATTACAAAAATATAAGTAAATTCAAAGAAGTTTCTTATAAAGTAATTCCATTTTTAACGTATAACAAATAACAATAACAATAATATTGGTTGATGATGACTCCACGGAAGATATCATATTCTTGTTTAAATTTATAATTTTGTTAAATATGTTGCTTGCATTTAATAAAATTTACTAAGCTGGCGGAAGTTTGAATACTTGACTTGCCTGCGCATGCTGATGTACTCTCAATGAAATTTGATTGGTTGTGTTTAAACGCTTTTATATTTTTTTTTATATTTTTTTTTGTTTATTATATATTGGTAGATCTAATAAAGAACATTGCAGGTAATTAATATTCCGTTTTGAAGGCATTAACCAAATTTGACGACAATGAACAAATCTTATCGTTATATTACTAATTGATGATTATCTACAGTAAAACAAGATTCAAATGTGTGAAAAACTCTCATATATGACATTCTCCCACTGATAATAAATTTACAAGTGTCCTGTGACAATGTGAAAATAAGGCACACATTCCTGATTTACTGTACCATGACTACCATGAATTGAATATCGAGAAAATCTCATGTTTCAGGATAGAATAAATTTAATTATCATAGTAGATCATTTTTTGGTTTAACTATGAACAGTAGTTTGTATTTATTCGAATTGCATTACTTTTTTCGTATAAGAATCTATACAAAATTTATAATGCATAATCTATCAACCCTAAAAGACTAGAATGATGATCAATTGAATCTTAAAGAACTCGAGATGATCAGAACTGTATATGGTATTAGGTATAAAATACCCTATTTTAACATTCGTATCTTACCGTTACAGTGCCCCATGCCGTACGCAAATTTCTGGTTATCGAAAGAAATTTTGGATCTAAACCGTTTTCCACTTCTCATCGATTTCTTATTTTGATTTATTTAGTTTGTAATGAGTAAATGAATTTGAAATAAGCCATTTCTTCATATTTATATTAAATTAATTTGTATGGCCTAAAATAAAAGAAAAGCTTTCACTATTTCGTAAATTATGATAAGTTATAAATTATCCGTCACTTTAAAAAAAAAATTGATAATCCGTAGTTCATGCAAGCGTTTATTATATTCTTGTTGATTTAATCAATAGGTCACTCATATTGAGTCTCTCTTATTTCAGTATTTAGGTTAAGTTAACTGGCAACCATGGAAATAATTTATTTAATCAATGTAAGCACCTCTTATTGGTGTATTATTTGTGCTAATTTTTCATAAGCAGACATTTATTTGGCCAATAAGTGTAACAATAATTATTATTGAAAATGATCGAAACAATCTATATTATTATGAATTTCTTATTAAAATTAGGCCATTTGAAGTTATAATTTCGTTTAATGTTCCTTTTTTGAAGCTTAAGCGGGGTCAAATTAACCAAACGTTTTATAACATCTCAAAGAAACTCTATTATTTCGAAATAAGGATTGATTTTTTGAATCCAATACAGTCAATCCTCCATAAATGCATGTAATTAGAAAAGTGCACTTACGGAATGCACACTATGGAATATAATCAACATATAATGTTACATGATGTGACTTATAGAAATGTGAAGTGCGCTTATAGAAAGAAGTGCACTTATAACAGTGTTTACAAATGACATTCATATATATGATATATAATCATATGTTATATGGTATAAATCATATATCATTTTGCCTTAATAAAAATTATACGAAGTTATTTTCATGCGCTAAAATCACGTGCTAATATGATGGGCAGGATTTTATTGCTTACGAGAAGCTTTAACTCTCCAATCTCGTGACTTTATTATTTTACTCCTATAATTTTCCTTTTTTGCTCGTGCTTGTACTTTTGTAGAAGTGCTACAAGCTTTTTATAAATGGTAAATTCGAGTTTTTTTTTAAATGGTTCCCGTGAAGTTCTCGATTAGAGATCGTCAAAACATTTCTGGTGTTGCTATCAGTAATCGATACTAGATACTACAGTATTTAATGTAATTTTTATCGAATTCCTTTACCTGAATCCATATACTAATAGAGTAACAGCCCACCAACCACCTTACGAACATGCAACTTATATATATTTTCACAAGATGTCTTTGTGAAATTCTATATTTAGCACCAGATAGACCCGTTCTAAGCCATTCAATTTTTATTTTATCTATCTACTAAAAATAGAATAGATTGTAACATGATGAACAAGCTTATTTACCTATGGCTTTGTTATAGGAACTATTTATAAGCTAAATATTCTACGTATAATAGCAAAATCAACGTGACAAGACATTGTCTAGGGTTATGGCACAATTCAATGAAAATTATTGGCTAGCCAACCCATTTTTCCGACGCCGTAATGCCGACATGCTATTTCATCTACAGCACATTCTTTTGATAAGAAGTATATCCGACATAACATGTTTTTAACAGTCCTTTTCTTAGATGAGTCATTTCCCCAACAATTATTTCCTGACATTAATTCGAATCAATACTAACTCTAAATTGGCCAACCCTAATATGAATCGGGCCAATTTTACGCCAAGGAAACGATCGTCGGAAAAATGTCGTGTCTAAGCATTGATTGTCAAAACATGTAATGTCGAACACATGTCTTATCGAAAAATGTGTGTAACTTTCAATGATTCGAGCGACAACGTTGTCTAGCAATTTCAATACTCATTTTGAAAAAAATAAACTGTTGTTATGAAAATATAAAGATGTATCGTGTAGGAGGGAGGACGCAGATTGACCAAATTTTTGTGGCCAAATTGGATACTAAGCTTGTAGAAGAATTCCTGATCTTAATATAAATAGACTTAGGCCGAATTTCATTCATGAATTTTGGATTGGTAGACTTTGATTGCCTCATATTTGTTAAGTGCAAAAGCTTTTAGTTACACACGTGTTAAATACACTTGAATATGGTTACCCACGTGTAAATACATCTGACTTGAGATATAATACTCACATGTTAAATATATTCGACTTGAGATATAATAATCATTTTAAATACATTCGATTTGAGATATAATGATCACATGTTAGATACATTCGAGATGGTGGCTACTCACGTTTAAATATGAACCAGGTAACATTAAAGGGCTTAGCATATACCGTTGACTCCGTGCAAACGTAACAGAGAAAGCTGCGACACCAATAATGATAAATGAGGAGGCGGGCAAATATTGTAAGAGTGAAAGAGTAGTATAGATGTTTTTTCACCGATTTAGGAATAACTTAGGTCAATTCTTAATTCAATTAAAATATTTAACTCTATATATTATACTATGAAATTTAATAAAAATTAGAACTCAGAATTATTTAAATTTTATTATACTACAAATACATTGCGTATTCATATGTCATATTAATTAGATTAGTTCAAATATCCCTTAACAATTAATGGATCGAAATAAATATAATTAATATTTTACTGCAGTTAAAAATCCAAGCGAATCACATAACCAAATGTTAAATATTATAATTTTAAAATTATTTATATTGGTATAATTAAAAAAACTTCAACAATTAAGCATTGAAAATAACCTAGGAACGTATTTTTATAAGATAATTTGTGTTGTGCACCAAGTAACGAAGTATGCTAGTCAAGACAAAATAGTCAAGACAAAAATCTGGTGAAAAATTTTTTTTGCTATGCTTATGCTTTTTTTTTAATGTTAATAAATTTTTAACATGCAGTAAAAAAGATTTGTATGTGATATTGTTTTATCTTGCAAACAGTAGTTAATGACGCCATTCATGAATAGAGTGTCTTTAAAGCTCATTAGCCCTGGAAATTATTGAAATCGTCAATTCAGATGTTAATTCAAGTGAAAACTGACATTACATTTTGCAATAAAAAGAGAAGTGGCTGGCTCAAAAGAAGTAATTTACTATGTACAAACGATGTGAATGCGTTCTATATGATAATGTAAAAATGTTCAAATTTTTTAATCATGTGAATTTTTTACTGTTGTGCTTTTTTTTATTGATTATGCGTTTTTTTTATTAAATTTTAAAGCAGTTTTTTAAAATAACTGTAATTTACGCAAATTTATATATAATTTTAATTTCTTTATATAAAATTTTATATAAATTTTTATCCCTTTTTATTTATGAAAATGAGCGTTTATGATATAAGTAATATTATTATTAATGGCCGTATAATTTTTATCACTTGTATAGATGCTTGACGCAGCTGATGTAGAAACCTTGACGCAACCTGACGAAACCATAAGTTGCGTCACTGACGCATGACGCATGACGCAGCTCAACCATTATGTTTTAAGGTCACGTGAGTAGTTGCGTCAGATCACGTGAGTTGCATCAGGCATCATTAATCACTTGGTCATATAATTTTATCTTTTTAATTTTTCTCCGTTTCAAAATTTAAGAATGACTTAGGTCAATTTGAAATTGTGAACAATTATATATAAAATACTACTTTTATAGCACGTGGGTATGGATAATAAAAAGTACTAACTGGCTATTCATAGTAATCTTAACGGAATAAACTGGAAGTAGACTGTTGTTTAACCTAAAATACAAGCGTGTTCTAAAAATAAATAAAGTTTTTGTCCGGTTAGCTCAGATACTATTAAATTTATAAAATTTAGCGGATTTGACTCCAAATGTGAATTCACGTTTATTGACGTTGATTGGCTAATTTACCTCGTACAATATTTTTTTAAAAACATAACGTGGTTTGATATTTCATATTTATGTTCAACGAGACTTTAGATTTCTTGATCCTCTTCTGATTCTAAAAACTTCGGAACTTTTACTAGTGAGATTGACAATGGGTAAATCGCGTAAAAATACATGATATTGTAAGGTTTCGCAGCTTTTTATTGTTTGAATCGATCACCAGGTAATTTATTTATACACTTTAAAGTACTTGTTTAAGGACATAATACTTTATTGCTAACAATTACAAACATTACTTCATAATAATATTAATATTTATTATGTTACAACTGAAATACTAGTTTACTAGGTCAAAAGCAGTTAACTAAAAAGATGCCAAAATGTTTTAAGTAAGCTTTGAAGAATTTTATAATATTGCCATATTGTTAAGCTAATTAATTCAATAATGATGATTTTAATACTTATATCTTATATGTATTTAATAAATTTTATAGAAATTAATTGTCAAATAGATATAAATGTTGGTTTAGTCGAATATGTATAAGAATAGTTTAATTTAATAAGATTGTAATATGTTTTGTAAAAAGTAGATAACAGAAAAGTAGGACAAAATTACTGTCTAAAATATAATCAATAATATTACTATGATAATAAATATTATATTGAATTTTTTTATTTAATGATTGACATAATATCTCCATCAATTTTTTTGATTGGTTAATGGTCATGTTTTGATCATCGTATGAGCCGGAAAAGTCTCCGGACACCTACCGGACACCTACCAAATCATGTGCCCCTATAGTTAGAAAGTTATGTAGGTACAAAAATTACCCGATTTGGTAAATGTTCACGTGAATTGGTAGGTGTCCGGAGACTTTCCCGTATGAGCCCATGTGTATAACACGTGGTCTGTATAAGATAATTTGATTGGTCAAAAGGAGAAAACATATATCATGATATATGTTTACTTTTTTTACAAATTCTTAATGAAATAGTTAAAGTTTAAAAGGCTACTGCACCATCAGTTTTAGGTTTAAATTTAAATTTAAACCACAAATTTTGTTCTTAAAGACAAGAAAACTAATATTGTGGATTAATTTTACAATTTATAAATTTTTGAAAGAGGAGTAGCATTTTTTGTAAAGCCATTTTTTATGGAGATTTAAAGCTTCCCGTGCTATAGTTAACGTTAAGCATGAAATTTTGTGGTACGAAAATAATTTTCGATTATTATATTGCACTATTATATGGAATGTAATATGGCAAGTCATATAAATCATGTGAGTAATAAGACAATACTTATAAAGGATGCAATTTTTTCAACAATGATTATATGTTACTGCGCGTTAATTCAGAACGCCCATGGGCACTAATTCGAGACCACATAAACTATTTTTAAAGGCTTCGATTTTCAAAATAACTCCCACAAGCGTGTATTTAAATATAGTAGATCACATACTATCCATTGTTTAAATCAAATTCTGGAATTAACTCTAACCACTTTATCAAATCTAAAATTCCTTTTTGATTTAAATTAAATCTCTAAACGTTGATTACATGAAACTCAAACCAGTGAAGTGACTGACTGACTCGCCATTTTGCGGGTTTCAAATTATATCTACACCACATTTTAGTCTGCTCTAATTTGGATTTAACCTTCTTCTGAATTACGTTAATTTTATAATGAATTGGTTATTTTTGAAAAAGTTTTTCCCAAAAGTTAGTGTTTACCATTCTGAACTGATGTAAAAAAATTTAAACCTTCACAGTCTGTTACCGTATTTGCGCGTAATAATGCGCAGATACGCAGATATTTCAAATAATTTTGATTATGAAAAGAACCCTGTTTTTGTTATATAGTGTAGGTAGATTTAGGAGGCGCATGACTTTGGGACGCGCATAGGTATTATTTTGAGTCAAAAAAAAAACGATTTCAAAAAAATGGGAATTTCGAAATAGCGTGCATGCACACAAATACAGTATAAAGACGTTCATTTACAGAATTGATTATATATTGATATAACTATTGCACATATATGTTATCACATATTTTAATTCACTCTAACAGGTTTTACATATGCGAACGACAAATCAAAATTCATAAACTCAGGGCAGGGCCGATGATTTTCAGCATTTCACGGAATTAGTTGTAAACATGGAATGTATTAAGAATAGCACGGAATTTCCGCAGAAAGTAGGGATTTATAAATTATTTATTTTTTTTATAGGTACAAGCTAAAAATATAACTTCCGAAAAGTTCCGATGTAGAAAAGAAATAAATAAAATTACGAGCTTAATATCCTAAATAATCCGAGACTAAACGACAATTTGATTGCAGAATATTTAAGATTTCTATATAGCCAACACAGAATTTATAAATGACCAACGCAGAATTCACGCAGAAATTATGAATTTTGATACACGAAAATTTTGCAAAATTTAAAATTGTCACTGACGGAATTAACAATTTATCACCGCAGAAAATCTTCGGGCCCTGACTCAGGGTCAGGTCAAATGCAGAAATGTTTGTAAACTGAACTTGCTGAAAATAAGCATCAAACAAAATCATCTATAATTGCAAAATATTCTTAGCCTTACAGATTTTTGGTGCAATATTCTAGAAGTTTTGAAAATCAACTTTAGGAACTAAATCTCGTAATAATGTTCTTAATTTTAGAGTTGTTGAATATCAACTATTGGTATAAGTGAATCAAATGTAATATAGATGAGTTAGCTTCTCTTCTGCAAAAAAAGTAATAAATAAACTGATAAATATAGAATAAATAATATAAAATACTTTGATTTGTTAATATATTATGAGTCACTTTAGGACTTCTATTCAACAATAATAATTAATAACAATAGGCACCATTAAAAATTTAATATTCTGGTTGACTGTATTGCTTTACAATGATGCAAAGTAGTAAGATTGTTGGTTAACTCTAGTGATACAAATCGATGAAAATTTTTCAGTCGAATGGACAACTAATCAATTAGTTGAATGAAATAATAAATAAAAGCTAGTAGAATATACGTGATATTCTTAAATGATCTTTTGATTAACCGACCAATAGACCAAACGACTAATCAACTAATCAATTGCCCCAACTAGTCAATTAATCAATTGGTTGACAACCGATTAGTTAATTAATCGACTAAGGGTGCTCTCAAGCATCTCTCTCAATGTGATTTGCTAGTTATAGAGATCGTGCACAAGTACTACTATTAGTTTAAGTAAGCCTTACGGTAATTTTGCCAAAGTTCATTTTGCGAAATGCGGATATTAAATTTTTGCCAATCAACGCAACTCTATGATAAAAAAGATAGTCTCTGACCATCTTTTTTTTTGATCGTGATAATGAACTCATTTAACCGAATAATTTATTTTCCACTAATTAAAAATTGTGCTCCGACCTATTAATTTAAGTGCTTGGGAGCACCTTAAGTTGGTTTGTAAAATTCAAATTGATTAATTGTCAACTTTACAACTAATTGATTAATTCGATTTTCGATTTGTATCACTAGTTAAATCGTCTCGGTATATCTTAGTTTCCAGTAAGAGTTATTTAAAGTTTTTCATTCAATTTTGTCGGTTCTCTGTTCAAAATAGTTCTCTTTAATATTATCTAATATTAACAATTTTGGAGTATTTATTGTATAACCCTTTTTAGTCTATTCATTTCATTAATGCAGTTTGGGCGAGTACGATACAATGTATTTGATGATTCGTCTTTTTGGTTGATCTTAGTCACCGGTACAGCACATCCATTTTTTATTAGATAAAATTCAGAAGCTAAGATCAGTTTTATAAATTATCATCGTACATAATAATAATGAGTTCTTGAATTAACTTATATATATTAATATGCAAACTAAACATTTATTGCATATTAATATACAACGGGTGTTGACTAGTTGGGTCAGACAAACCAATCAGATTCTTGGTTAAGTTCGTTGATGGAAATATTTGAGAATGCCCTTAGGGCATTTTCCTTCAATGTGAATTAAAGTTTAGCCAATAAGGATAAATCTATGAAAAAGAAAATGGTTTACACCTTAATCTTTTAAAATGATAACTCATTTTGGAGCATTCTCATACATCTCCTTAGGTGCGATTTTTTTAATAACTGAAATAGTGCAAAGTAAGAAGACGAAATTTTAGCTATTCTTCCGGTACGAATAATGTGATATGTCACTCTTAATGCGATTTGCTAATAATTTTTGTGTTGCACAATTGCTACAAATGGATTTCTCGAAATATCAATTAAAAAAAATTTATATTAGCTTAAAATAATTAGTCTGATAAGCAATTAGTAATTTAAAGCGCACAAATAATACCAGCAAAATAGACAATTAACGAATGAGATAAAATTTTCCTGCGGTCCATAATCGTCCAATCCTCGTTCAGATTACAGTCCTAACTGGTAAAGAACAGATTAATGCAAAATGAAATTAGTAGAATTTTTAGTTTATCCATCCTAATGTTTCTCAAAATGTTAGACACATAGAATATTAGCATAAGTGGGCTTCTAAAAAAGGCTCCATAATTCCTAAAGAAATAGGCGTCTAAGTCCAAAATTCTAATAATAAAATGGTTGATACTCATATATACCGTAATTGACCCTACTATTTAATAATTAGACAATGAATCTAAAGTAATTCTAAAACGTTACTTCATAAAAAATTTGCAATTTATGTATTTAGAAAATTTTCTATAGCATTAAATTATGTTAGTTTCATATAAACAAATTTCAAAGTTTTTTTTTGGTTTAATTTAAAATTTAAATTAATAAAAATATGTGTTGCAAATTTCACGTTAATGGAACATAAAAAAAAAAGGTTGTAAACCGATTTTAGGCCAAGAGCGACTGATTTAATAAACATTGCAATACTTCGGTCTTTAGGAACCTAAGACAGCACGATCCGAAAGTAGACATCATAATAGCGGAATTTGTAGATCTTTTCAATAATTATTCGGAAAATAATTTTGATTCACAAGATTATCAATTAGCCTATTATTGCTCGTTATATAAGGTTTTATTACTACTACGGTAAGTCAAGATTTTCATAATAATCAAGCTTTATTGGTTTGATAAACATTCTAGTCTCATATGGTAAAACCTTGGCACCATTTAAAAAGAATCCAATATGGTTAACGTTCACTTTTTAATAATTTAATTAAACACCAAAACTTAGTTCATATATAGAAAAATATAATTGTCTTTCTTTATAGAAAATTTTTGAAATTAATATGAATGTGTCATAGTGTCACATTAGATAATTAATATCTTATTTGGTCATTAATTTTCATTTTCGAAAACATTAGGTGGCATTCTCTATATAAAGGGCAAGTATTGATACAGATCAAAACAAAGAGGAGTTTAATCTTTTTCATCTTTTTTTTAAAAACTTTATTTAGATTTTTTTAATTTTTAGTAATAATGAAGTTTTATATTATTGTAGTTGTCTTGGCCTTATTTTATGTTGTTGACGCAAGGTTCGGTCAAGAAGAAAAACCCAAAGAAATAAAACAGTTGGAAAAATTTAAGATTCCCGGTAAAGATGAAAGTGGCGAACTTGCAGATATAAACGGCTTCTTTGGTGATATGTCGGGAACAATTACTGATTGTTTGTTGGTTAATGCTCCTCCTTGTTGCGTACAACATCAATGTGACAAAGTACTCGATGTTGCTTTTTATATTGGTAATTAGAAACTTATTTTTGATTGATTTTCTTTTCCTAAAATAAACTTATTAACAATAATCAATGATTTTAAGGTCATACTTTACACAAAAAGGACTCGCAAAATAAGCTTATTAAGATGTGTCAAAACTTAGTTATGGCAGAAAAAAACACTCCGAATGATGGTCAAGAATCCACTCCCTGTCCTTTTAAACCAAGGCATAAACAACTTGATGGATTTGCCAAAAAAATAAAACAAGATCCTACTGATGGTCCTGGAAAAAAAATGAAACCATATAAACCATTGAAAAAAGTGGATCCCGTCAAGAATTTCAAATTGAACCTTCATGGAAAACAAATTGCTCCTAACTGTGAAGATTTTCCATCAAGAGATTCTAGAGACGAATGTCCAATGTAGGATAATTTTGGTTTGACTTTTATAAAATAGCACAAACAACAATTTATTATTATCCTTTCTTATCCTTCAAATTTATAAACTTAAAAAATATAATAGAATTTTAGTCGCTATTTAATATTCATAAATTTTTCGTATAAGAACTTAATTATTTCCTTTAAAAGTTAATAAATTTCTACATAAATTTATTATTGCTCTATTTTATCAATTTTATATTATTAGAAAACTGCACGATGTCATTATACTTATCTAGAAATGGTATATTTAAACAGAAAACTACTGATTATTATAAAATAATAATAAATTTTTAATAACTTTAACGATCGAAATAGTGCACAACTATTATGACGTAATTTTAATTATTATTGTCTGTTATAACATTATTAATCGTACAAGTAGTGGTATAATGAGATTTGTTCAAGTATCATTTTTACTACAACTTGCTAATAATTGTAGCGACGTTCATAAAGGCTTAAATTAATACATAACAGCTTTTTATCGATTCTATGCTTATTAAATGAGTCTGAAAATTTTGCAAATATTAAAAACAATAATAGTATCATTATTGCTTATTTACGTATTTTGTCCATTTCTATATATTATAATACAATTCGTCAAGTGTCGCTGAAAAGAATTATTGCTCTTTTGTTTAGATTTTTTTAATGTTATTTGCTAGAAAATTTTTTAAGTATAATAATCAAACAAAGAAAGTTCATAATAAAAATAACAACACGCTAGTGCAATAGTAAAAGTCTACGAAAACCCATATAAGTATAAAAATTTTAATCAATAACTCTATTTACTTAAAGTTTTGATAAACCATCCAAAAGAAAGAAAGATTGGTGGCAAAAGATTGTTGGTCAGAAAGATAGGTCACTAATCAGTTTTCCACTATTTTAAATTCTTCTTTGACATAACAAACTACTATTCTTATTTATCTTCTATTAAAATACTTACACCAATTAAAAATTTAAAAAGTTTACAGCTTGATTTGAAAATTAGTGGGACACGAACAGCTAATGTTCGATGATCGCACCTATGGCGACGATCTACAAATTTTGATCGATCATAGTAAATCCATTAAACGATAAAGATTTACTGCAACCTTATGATAGGATCATTATGATCAACTTGCACGAAGAGAATTATATTGTTGTATAACTTCACCATAATTAGTTAATTAGTGATGGGCACTGCGCATGGGCAATTTGGTAGTTTTCAAATTTCATGCGCGCTTTTAATTATATGATATATATAAACTTTTAGAAATTTTCTCCAGATTTGCTCTTGACTAAAGTCGCAGACGCTAAAATCAACATATGGCATGACGTAGATAGTGACGTATTGACGTCACTACCTAAATTTTATATGGCGTAAGATGGCGTGAAGAGGTAGCTACCTTTGACCTTCTAAATGTCTGCTTCAATTCTCTATTCGGAATTTTTCGGAAACGTATCCCATATTATAATTCGTTGGTCTGCTTTATATTAATCAACCTTTGACTTGGCCTGCATTATAATGACTCGGCCCACATTCTGTTGCCTCAGTCTGCGTTATGTTGACTTGGCCCGCATTATAAAAATCATAATGTGCATTGATCTAAAAATTCATGCGCTTTCACTAATAACAGCATAATTCTGAAAAATCCGAAGATTTCGACATAATTTGTCGTCTCTGTCCCGCGCGGGATTTTGGGGAGTCCCGTTACTATCGACAATCACTTATGGAGTCGGTTAATCTTAACTGTTAAAGCATAGGTAATTTTTATTATAATTACTTTTTTGTTTAATTACCCTCCTCGGTCGTTATCATGTGATTAAATATATATGAAACATGGAGTGCAAAGTGTAAGTTATATGAGAATGAAAGTTATATGCAAATCATGCAATTGATTAGTTAACTATTTCACATGTCATCTGTTCAGATCTATATATCTCGTTCTATCTATATCGATATTTGTACATACAGTAGCCTCCGAAAGTATATCCCGGTTATACAACAAAAGTATAACAAAAACAACAAAAAGTATAACAAAAAATATACGTAATGACAATAAACTTTATTCTATGTTATTAATTTAATTATGTATGCTTTTAGTGTTCTAAGTTATTAATTTAATTATGTATGCTTTTTAGTGTAACCGGGACATACATTCGGATAGTGTTTCAAGCCATAATTTTTATCGACAGACTTAGTAAGCCGATAAAAACATAAACTAAACCGCGGCTAATGGCTAAGGCCAGACCAATTTGCCATATTTTGTGCCTTCGAAAACTGTCGGAGATTATCAAGGCTAAAAAAAAATTTAATTCTAAGGCCAAGAAAATTGATTTTTCGTTTTGCATTATAGTGATTTCAAAATTCCGGCCGGACGGACGGACGGATTATTATCGTTTTGCATTACACGAAACTTGAAACTTTAATCATCGATCAGCCTTTTATGATTTTTTTTATGTCTGTCCTAAGGATTTCCACCGGGTGAAACCGGATAATAAAGACGGAAAAAAAATAAATGTTAAAAATCAAATAATTGACACAATTGGCACCTAAAAAAAAAAAAAAAAAAAAAATTTTTTTGAAGAATTGAAAAGTGGGACGGTGGGTAATGCAAATGAAAAATCAATTATGCGTGGCCTACATTAATAAAATAGCAAATATAGTTTACTCTAAATTTTTTTATATTTTGTTCGTCTTTCATGTTAATTTATTTTAGGAATATTTCCAACCTATACTTAATTTCATACTCTTGATTACGGGTTAACTTCCCGAAGACCATTTTTTGAAATACCATTCCGCCGAAGCCGTTATACTGACAATCTATTTTACTAACAGGACATAATGGATCCGCGTCATTTCAACGATAATCAATTCACCGACATTTTGTTTCACTGCAAGTTTATTTCACCGACAAGTTTTATCAAAATTGCACTAATTTAACTCTAATTCTAAACCTGACCCTAGTGACAATGACCGGTGCTATTACGGATGGGAGAGCAGCGGACAATAAGCCGAAGTAGTCTCAGGATAGTAACCGAGAAGAAAAGTCAGAACATATCTAAAGGGATATCGGTTAGATGGATAACAAATATTTTGAGGTGAAAGAATGAGGCGGGTTTGTAATAAATGGGAAGTGTAATAAATAACAAATTAATGTATCAATAAACAAGCCATGCGCTTGCTGATGCACTGGGAGTTTTTTTTTTAAAGGTGATAAGTTGAGTCGTGATTAGGGTTGAAACGACATATAGTAAATTTCGGTCATCTAAAATGTTGTTTTTTTGATCTATCAAAATTAAAATAATGTATTAAAAAATAGTATTAGATAGCTTATAGACTATCGCTATTGTTCTTTGATCACAATATGTATCAAGAACGATGCTTTATATGACCAAAATTTATTATATATCGTTTTAACCCTGGTTGATGAAAGTTTTGTAATTTTGATCTCTGTAATGAATCTTAAAAAAACGCTTGTTTTTAAATTATTGGGAATTGTTTAGAATGGAACAGTGGTTTATCTTTGTATCGTTTTCATTACGGTGTTTGCATGGGATGTAAGGATAGGAAGTTTTTGACTAAAAAATTATCATATGAAACTCATGCAAAAAATGTGTAAAAAACGTATAAAAACATTTACAGCCATTAAACTTTTTTTAAAATATTCAAAATGGAGTTGATTTTTCGGAACAAAAAAATCGGTTAATTTTAGAATTTTCTGAATTACTCGAAACCTTTTTTTTATGGGAAGTGGATATTGAAATGTGTGTGGTTATATTACACTTCATTTTTAATTTCTATGTGACTGGTATCAATTATTAATCGGTGTATGCCATTTTTCAATTAAAAAATGATATACAGTCGTCACTCCATATAATCACCAAGTTGGTCGCACCCTATTTTGGTGATTGTATAGAGGTGTGACTATAAATAAATACCTTGGTGTGGTCACATGACCACAGGCCAATTAGGGTTAGTCGTAATATATTGAAATACTATTAAAAAATAAAAATGTTTAATAATGAATAACTTTTGATCCAGCGGTCCAATTTGGATGAAACAACTGCCAGAGTGCTCGTCTCAATGAGGCGATTCTAATGAGTCAAAATCATCAAAATCTAATTACAGAATCCGAGATTGCAAAGCATTTTCACTCAAATGTTTAAAATTTAATCAATTCTTAAACACATGAAGTGAACCAAATTCTTAACGATCTCAGGAACTTGTGATTAGATTGTAACGATCTTGGGCTCATTAGAATCACCTCATCGAGACGAACATTTTGGTGGTTGTATCATCAAAATCAGACCATTGGATCAAAATTATTTGCTGTCAAACCTATAAAAATTTTTAACTTTTAATAGAAAAATTTAAATATATATGAATATTGGCCAATCAGATCTTATAATCCATATTTAGTTGAATTTTTTTTAACTTCAGCAATCATGCCAATATTTTTAGTAGATGCTATTGAACTGCTTCATTTATAGCTTTTATACTAAGTTACAAATATTAACTAACCCAGTTACTCTAGAAGTACCTATGTTTGATCTGCTATAGTAGAATTTATCTTATTACTAACAAATCTGCATTGACCCAGCTAATAAATCTCCAAAAGGAATCTACACCCAGTGCATCATGATTGCCTTCTTTTTAAACCTTCTTCTTCTAGCTTCTCGAGTAGAAGGATTCTACTAATGAAAAAAGCAGACACAATATAGAAAATGTAAAGGAGAAAATAAAATAGAAAAAACTTCTACACCTAAACGAAAACCAAAAAGCATAAAAAAAACATGAAAAGAAAAAAGAAAAGGGCAAAAAGAAAGAAATCTAATGCACTATTATTGCCTGTGCTAGACTATAAAAATTATATAGTACTATATAAAAAAATGCTCTATCATAGTACTATATGTACATATAAAAATAAAAGTAAATACCTAAAAGAATGTTCTAGAAAGAAATTTCTTCATGTAAATCCTCCTGATCTTTGACACGTCAGTCATTGTTTATTTTGTAAGTAGCATCAGAATGCACTCATAACGTCGATTCCAAATAGGTAGACGCAATCCCAATTAGAAAGAAGTAAACACTGCTGATCTTTTGGAGAGAGTAAGCTGGATTTCTCACTTTTTGGTGAAATTTCGAAAGGACCAAGGTGAAGTACTAGAAGTACCAACTTGCAAAGGACTAAAAAAGTATATACTATACAAAATATTATATTCAACCAAAAGTATGCTTCTACTAATATTTCCACTTCTTTTGACAAGAACTTTAGAGTTTTTGGTTCTACTACATCTTTTATCCCTTAAACCGTCTAGCGGGCAAATTTGCCTGCTAAAATCATTTTTAAAAAGTTTTTTTGAGTTTTCTTAAAATTTTTTTAAGCTTGACTCCCCCTATTTATTGAATAAAATTAAAGATATTTCTTTTATAAATTAATATATTTAAATTTTATTATTTTATCTTTAATTTTGATCAAGATATTACATTTTTTACAAAACTTATTTTTTAATTTTATTATTAAAATTTTAAAAAGTTTCTTAAAATTTTATATATTTCCGAAGAGAAATTTTATAGTTTCTACTAAGTAAAGTCTAAATTTTGCTTAATAAATTATAAAAGTTAAAATAATAAAAGTAGTATAATTTTAAATTGTCTACAACTTTGGATTAAGATAATAGGGGTTAAATCTTAAATTTTTATTAAGTAAAACTAAAAAAAAAGAAAAGAATTTTTAAAATTAAAATTTTTTTAAAAAATTATTAAATTTTCTTTTATAAGCAACCTCAAATTTTTTATAAATATTAAGTAAATAAAATGAAGTTTTAAATAGTATATAATCATAGTTTTTATTTAAAAAAAAAATTATAAAATATTTTTATTTTTAAAAAAAATAGATCAGACATGAATTTATAAAATTTAAGCAGGCAAATTTGCCTGCTTATCTGGACGGTTTAAGGGATAGTATTAGAGTCTTCTCTGGGGAGTCAAACCCAAAAGGTGAAATCTTTTTCAGCTCTATTTTAGTCATATCAATATTCAATCTAGAACTTTGGTTCCCAGTTGCTCCAAGGTAAAGTTTTGTTATATATAAGTATAATAATTGTACAGTTGTCATAAGTCAGTAGTTATGAAAAAGTTGGTATAAGGGATTGTTAGAAAAAGTTTGTGTATTTACTAATATTAAATACTTCATATTTAGTTGAAAATTGGTGACTATAATGAGGGTTTGTTATTAAGGGTAGAGGGTATATAGATCATTTCTATTAATAAACGAGTGACCAAAATATTTTTACTGCAAATGTAAAAGTTGCTAAATATAATAAGTTGATTTTTTACTATATAAATTGTATTTATGTACTAAGTAAAAATTGTTCGTAATAAAAAATTACACATACCATAAGAATTTTATTAATTTTGAATAAAATTTGATAAAGTTTTTATAGTATCAACTTTTGCAGGAGCAGGGTCTATTCTGTAGGGGTGATCACAAATTGACCAATTAAATCACATGTAAACAATAAATAAAATAGGGTCGTGAAGATAAAAACAACTATATTTTATGTTCTACTGGGCCAATTTTAATGATTTGACTACTGTTAGAATCAGAAAAACCTCCTCTACAATTTTATTTAAAAATTTAATATAGTTACTTAATAAAAATTTTCTTTATTATTAAATATAAAATTTTTAGTAACTAGTTTATTAATAAAAATAATCTCATACTCTCTACCCTTAATAAAATTGATAAAAAATTAAATTTTTATGGTAATAGTAATTATAAGTAATTTGTGACTATAACAAGTTTTTTTTACTATATTAAAGTCTATCACAATATTGGGTGCTTATATAGAGGTGTGACTATATAGAGTGTGACTATAGAGGAACAACTACATATTTTTTTTAATTTGAGATCAGTTTATTATTAAATAAAAAATTTTATTATTTTTTTTATATCTACTCGGTATTTGGTTACTTGGTGGATACTATAAATTATTTTGTAAAATTTTTAATGATGTGCATTTGCATTTCTAAATTATTAGTATTATATTTACATATATAAAATGCTTCATAATACCAATAAGATATTCATTGTAGCATTATTGATCTATCAAAATTTAGGTTTTACTTTTTTTTGAATTGGTATATTTCTAATATTGGCTTAAAAGGTCTTACTAATTATAAAAAAACAATTTTGTAAATTTATTAGTAAAAAGGGTCAAAAAAATGTATAATGATAAAAACTGTATTAATTTGTTTATTTATCATTATTGATATCAATTTAATTTAATAAGCTATTTAAATTAATAAGCTGTTGTTAATTGTAATAATCACATTAAGAGTCAATTATCAATTAGCAGAAATTGAAAAATAATAGATGTTAATTAATAATTAATGCAAATTGAAAATAATGCATAAAAGTTATAAAGTAAGTAGGCTTTTGTTCAGTAATTGTTGAATATATTTTGTATTAGTTGGTATTATTGTAATTGTAGAATAATTTAGTACAATTAAAATTTTTAGTATAAAAGTGAATTAATGCTTATATTTTAGATTGTTTTTATTTATAAATTTAAAGTTCAATTTAAGTTCAGATTCAAAAATATACAAAATTCAAAGTTTAGATAGGTTCAATTAAACCTGAACTTAATTGAACTGAACTGAACCTAGAAATACTAGATACTAGTAGTAGTAGTAAAACTAGTAGTAATATTTGAAAATATTAGTAAAACTTGTAATATTGGTTAATTCGTAATCCGTGAGTAAGGGAAAGAATTTGATTAGTAATCGGTGGGGTGCATATTATAATCAAAACAATTAATACCAATAATCTGGAGCCATTTTTTAATTTTCTCGATTTCTGCAAAGCTAACATCTTTTGTGTTTCTATAAAAATTATAAAGGCGATTTTTCTCTTCCTAAAAGTGGTGAATTTATCAAAATTGACCCAATGGGCCGTGAGATATTATCATTTTATCTTCATGATTATATGAAATTTCTTTACAGATCTGCAAAGAAATTTCATATGATAGTGAAGATAAAATGATAATATCTCACGGCCCATTGGGTCAATTTTGATGAATTCACCACTTTTAGAAAGAAAAAATCGCCTTTATAATTTTATAGAAACACAAAAGATGTTAGCTTTGCAGAAATCGAGAAAATTAAAAAATGGCTCCAGATTATTGGTATTAATTGTTTTGATTATAATATGCACCCCACCGATCACTAATCAAATCCTTTCCCTTACTCACGGATTACGAATTAAACTATTATATTGGTAAGACTAGCAATATTACCGTAAACTGCTATATAAACAGCCCCCCACATATCAGACTCCTCTCATTTTTACTAATTATTTTCTTTTTTTTACTAATTAATTATTTTGGTGGAATGTACCAAACCCAGGCTGTTTATACGCCAGTTTATGATAGTAATCTTACTAGTTTACAATATCACAGTTTTATTAATATTACAAGTTTTGCCAATAGTACCAGTTTTACCAATATCACCAGTTTTACAAATACTACTAAAAAATGGAAACCATTTAGGGTAAAGTACAACAATCTACATTTTAATAGTGATCATGCTACTAATTTTTTTTACAATAACATTCAATTGAAATCAGATGATGATTATATGTTATTGTATATTATTTATATTGACTACTTAAGAAAATCTCAATCATTCTAAGAAAATTAACAATATATACAAGTAGATTTTTTTAATATAATTTGTGGCTTTAAAGTTTCACTACCATAAATAGAAGGGTTTGACCTATATGCCACAAAATTTTGGCCAAAATTGGATACGTTCTCAAAAATCTTTATCAATAGCATATTTTTGCACCTATATAAAAATTTTTTTGTATAACAATCATATATGAAAATGATCGATATTGTACTCTACCCTTTAGAGTCCGAAGGACTAATCAAATGGATTGTTTTGATTATTTTTTACATTACACCTGATCTAGCCAATCAAAATCCTTAATTTGTGAACACACACACAAACTAGGTCACTATGACTTTACTGTAATATCTTTTGAACAACTAGTTTCACTAATACTACTAGTTTTATTAGTACTACCAGTTTTACTAATATTACTATTAAAGTGCTGATATTTATTACCTAATATCTATTTACAGGACCCTGAGCTATACATAGATAGGTGACAATTTGCTTTTGCTTATTTTTAACTATTTTATTGTATAGATCTTTTCTATATGTAGTAATATTAATGTTTATTTTTAACTGTTTTTCTGTAAATCTTTTCCATTTTTAGAAAATATAACAATTTTTTAAAATTGTTAGCTGTTTATAGATTGCTTGGAGTACTCTATTTACTATAGAGGCTTATTACCTTTCCTAGATAATATATTTAGTTAAATTTAATTAGCTAAAATTTTTTATATAAGACAAAATTTGGCTTGACCCTTATTTCTAAAATATTATCTAATAAATATTAGCACCCTTATTGGCATTTTACTAGTTTTACTAATTTACTAATTTGTTTATTAAAGTGCACTAGTTTACTAGTTTCATTTAGTGAAATTAATTAGTTTATCTGCAACTCTAGATTATACTAAAAATTAGATTTTTTTAATTTATTATCCCTTAAACTATCTGGTTTAGCAGAAAATTAATCTGCTAAAATAATTGGACAAATTAACAAACTTTTTATAAAAACCTTTATTTTAACAAGCTATTATAACTTCCAAAGACCCAATCTACATATTATACTCAATAGTCACAGTGTAGTATATTTGAAATAATTAAGGGTAGAGGTAACATGATAGGGCAAATTAATGTAGATCATTGCTAAATTTTTTTTATATAAGATAAAATATAATAAGACATCATTTTGCTTATAATGTTTATATATATATTAAGAAAATAAGCTACAATATATAAATATTGGATAATGTAATTATAAAAATTATACAAAAGTTATAAATAGCTAGTAAGAAAATCATTAAAAGTCAATTACAAATTTTTGAATGCTTTTCAGATGAAATATTATGCAGTATGCTGATCATTTTGGAATCTTATTCGTATTCTAGAACATATTTGATATACATATTTGCTATAGTTTATTCTAGATAAAAATATTTTTTGTAAAATTGTTATAATTTATATAATCATTATAAAAAAAATATATATATAAGTTTAACAAAGATACTCGCATGTACAGGTGTACTACTAGTGTATCTCACATAATATATAATATCAAAAATTTTATACAGTAATGTTCTTAATGATCAGATAGTACCAAAAATTTATCCACATTTTGCATATGATTAAAATATAATTTAACTCTACAACAGGCATAGGTTTATACAATAAATGAAAATTATGCTATTTACCTGAACATTTGAGTTACATTATCTTCCTCGCACGTCTGAAATATGTGCCAAGTTAAGCACTTTGTCAATCATAGACAGTCAACTAACCTGATGCTCTTCTTGAAAATCCTATTAATAAATTCGAAATATTTTAAAACTTCTAGCAAAGTTTTCTCAATAACTGCTTGATCAAATCAGATAAAATTTTTTTATTTTAATTCTATATTTTTAGTAGAATTAAAATAAAAAAGTCTATTGAATTTGGTTTAGTAGGTATTAAGAAAACATTGCTAAAGTTTTAAAAAAACTTGAATATCAAAACCTTTTTGAACTTAAACTGAAGATTTCTTAACAATAAACTATTCAAATCCGATGAATTTTTTTTATTTTAATTCTGAAAGTTCATAGAATTAAATAAAAAAAATTGATTGAATTTGAATAGTTAATCGTCAAGAAATATTTATCAAAATGTAAAAAAAAAAATTTGTCCACAGTTTTTTTGTTTATTGATGCCTAAACTTCGAATGAATATTACTTGGTAGTCAAATTTGTCCAAACTTTTTTTATTTTAATTCTTTGCATTTATAGAATTAAAAAAAAATAAAATTTAAATCAAATTTTGTCAGGTAGGTACTGAGTAATCTTTATTCAAAGTCTAGGTATCAATAAACAAAAAGCTGCAGTTAAACTTTTCTTTAAATTTTATTATATGTTTCTTGAAAACTCTGTAAACTGCCGTATAAACAGCTCCCCTACATATTAGACCCCCTCTCATTTTTACTAATTATTTTCTTTTTTTTACTAATTAATTTTTTTGGTGGAATGTACCAGACCCAGGCTGTTTATACGGCAGTTTATGGTAGTTATATAAATTCGATTGGTTTTTTTTTATTTCAATTCCATAAGCTTTGATTTTTCTTTTATATATTTTTTATTTTTTGCTTTATAAATATTAAGTAATTAGAGACTTAAATTCTTCAAGTATAAAAGTTAATAATTTAGCAATTTTCTAATTACAATAAAGCCAATACAAGACGGGTTTTTTGTAATTTACTATAATATAAAATCTATATCATTATAATGAAAATATAGTTTAAAAGTTTACAGAATTACTTAATTTATAATAATTAACTTTAAAATAAAATATAGTTCTAACAATCAATTTAATTTTTTTATTAATATTTGCAAAATAACATTCCAACAAATTGCAAATAATAAAAAAAAAAGGCAGTAAAGCTGTATTATGATCACAATAATTGTTATAGTTCTATTATAAATGATTGAGTTTTTTCCTTCTAAGACTTTTCAAAGCTGAAATAATATCGTGAAATTCAGTAGGAATTCTTGATTACTAATCATATCCTATTTTATTAAATAGTATAAATAAATGCATTTAGTGGTTTGAATAAGAAATAATGTGCAGAAATTACTTGTTTATTTCAATTTGAACGATTTGGAAGTATATTTTTACATAAATTGTGTTCTGTTTTCTTTTTTTTCGAACAGGAATAGTTTGAGGATCCAAATTCTCTCTATCATTATTCTTGAAAACATGTAATCGTTGCTTGGTATTACATTTTGTTTTGCATCACTTGATTGATTCTACTTGAACACGTATTTGTGCGCCACTATTAACACGAACTATTGGATCTAAATCATGATTGAGATCATAAAGAAAAGATGATAGTCAGGAGATTGACTTAGACTTTGCTGCATTGTAGTGATTCTTGAATTTATCTAATGAAGTTCGTAATACTTGACCAGAATTTTAATAGTCTGACTGAACCTTTTCTAAAAACAATGCAAACTCGGAATTATTAATTTCTTCAGGTTCTTCATTCTTATTATCTGGCTCATCGAATTTTCTGAAAAATAATTATATATAAAAAAATTTATACAATTATATAATTTATAATTAACTTGCTAACAAACAATCATACCGCTATTCAGTAATAAAAGTACGATTTGATGCTTCTGTTGTAATTCTCAAATCTTGATTTTGTAAAGAATATTGTAGATATAACAATGCATAAAAAGATTTATATCTTTAGCAATATAACCTGAATAAATAAATGAAAGAATATATTTTATAAAATTTGTCAATTTTATACTTCACAAATATAAATAATTTTTTATTTGCCAAGAGCTATGTACGCATAAATTATATGCTTATTTGGTGTTAACGATGGAATAAAATTGAACATTGGAATATAAAATTTTGCTGAAACTGCACCTTGGTGCTTACAAAGTGTATCAGACATTCCAATATAGCATGTACAAACTCCAATTTCACTATTTGTAGTATATATGATATCAGTATTCTTTTTTGTGCCTAGTACTAGGTGCTTATTTATTATATTGGTCCTTTGAATCATATCTGCATTTATCGTTTCCCATTTAGGACACAGAAACCATTTTGCAATTCGTAACATCACTGGGTGTTTGTGTGCAATTCTTAGCAATCTTTTCTCATGGAATCTTTCCATACTTGTAGTTAGAGTTAGAACAAGATGATTTTTTCAATCCAGATATAACTAGTATTAAAAAAACTGAATCCAGATTAATTTTATTTAAATCCGGATATAAATATATTTGGATTAATCCGGATATAAATCTAAATCCAGATACAAATCTAAATCCGGAAACAAATCTAAATCCGGATTCAAATTTAAATCCGGATACAAATCTAAATCTGGATATAAATCTATATCTGGATATAAATCTATATATGGTTATATAGCAATGATGTAACTTCGTTCATTAGAATTTCAGTTATATTTTGTATAGTGCGCCAAGTCACTTCTCATCAAATTCTGATTTCGGTTTTAAAATCTTATAACTATAAAGTCCAAAGATTTATTTAATAAATAACTGATAAAAATAAATTTTTATCTTTAGCTCTATCAAACTTATTGGTTAAAATTTTTTAAAAAGTCCAAATATCAAAATTATATGACATTAAAATTTAAAAAATTTATACAATTTATTATGTAAGCTATAAAATTGGCGCCTTGTTGTACATATAATTTATATCAAAATTGGCGTTACATATATTCGATCTACATAAAATTGGCGTGAAACTGATAATCAACAAAAGTTGCTACATAGTAAAGTCTAAATTTTACTAATCAAATCGAAAAAAATCGATTAAGTAACCTTATTCAGCAGATCAAAATACACTTACGTCAAAATTTTTATAAGCATTGGAGAATTTTTACTAATTGACTTTTGATTTTTACGTTCGACGGAAAAATTAAAATTTTTTAAAAAATATATTCGCCCCACAATTGACAAAAGTTGCTACATAGTAAAGTCTAAATTTACTAAGCAAATCGAAAAAAATCGATAAGTATCCTTATTCAGCAAATCAAAATACACTTACCACAAAATTTTCAGAAGTATTAGAGTATTTTTTATTAATTGACTTTTAATTTTTATGTTTGGCAGAAATATTAAAGTTTTTTAAAAAAATATATTCGCCCCACAATTAACAAACATTGCTACATAGTAAAGTCTAAATTTTACTAAGTAAATCGATTAAAATCGATTATTAAGTAACCTTATTCAGCAGATAAAAATACACTTACTACAAAATTTTCATAAGTATTGAAGAACTTTTTATTAATTGACTTTTGATTTTTACGTTCGACCGAAAAATAAAATTTTTTAAAAAAATATATTTGACGAACACTTCAATAACATTGGCTATTTAGACTATATATATATATAGAACGTGTTAGATGGCGGACCCCCATAGGAAATTATGTGATTTACTGCACTTCACTAATTTATAAAAATTATTCACATTACATGACCCATAGTATTTGGGCTATAATGGCAGATAATTTAGGCTGAGTTACAAATTTTTATATATAGCCAAATTTAAATTTGGCGCATCTTGGATATATCTAGCCAAATTTGGCGTATCTTGAATATATCTAGCCAAATTTGGTGCCATTTGATGAGAAGTGACTTGGCGCACCATACCAAACACAATCTATCTAATTTATTAGAGATTGTGCCTGATAAAATATAAATGAAACCCAATGGCATGTTTTCTTTTGATAGTACACATATCCGGATTATATATTATATTCGGATTATATTTTGTATCCAGATTATATGTGGTATCCAGATTGTATATTGTATCCAGTTATATATTATATCCGGATTGTATTATATCCGGATATAGTTGGTTCAAAAAATTAAATCCAGATTTGTTTAAAAATCGGATTAATCCAGATATAAATATAAATCCGGATTCATCTACTACCTCTACTTGTAGTAATAAATTGAAATGTTTGTACAGGACTATGGGCCTGTATTCATACAAATATAATATTCTTCATTATGCTGAAACTTCTCTTGATATAATTATTGGTATTGTTGCCACACATAGGTAAGCCAATATGAAAGGATAAAACCCACTCTTCTCGTTGTTGCCATAAATATTCTAAATGATTTTCAAGCTGCAAATAATCATGTAATATTTGTCTAAATTCAGAATAATGCATATTCATCTCCAGATCAGATGATGCATACAGGATTTCCTTCATTTTTTTCATAAAAGGTGCTCGATTATTTTTATCGATCCAATGCTTTGAGCCATGTAATACCTCCACAATGCTTGCAAAAAGTGAAATATACATAGAAGACAAATTCCTATAGTATAGTTTTTTTAATATTACAAATTAATTTGACTAATTCTTTTTTTGAAGTTGAGTTACCTTTTGGCCAGTAAAGTCTCAAAGCATTTCACTCTGCTTTCGAATTATCTATTAAAAAGATCATTGGACCAATCTGTGGTCCACAGCCATAAAAGACATTTTGTGAGAGAATTGTTTTCAGTAAATTTAACTATAATAATAATTAAATAAATAAAATAAAATAAATTAATAAATAAATAAAGTTTGCATATTTTATTAATAAATAGTTATTGCATTTTCTAGTGTAGATTCTTGTTCATCTGACGTAATGAATAATCCTAATAGAAGAGCACCGGCAGCACAGCTAGTGTATAAAAGAGTTATAGAGATGTTTAGAGGATCAAAAGATGCTGATGCATCTATGTAACATATTTCTCCTGCTTGAATAATTTTTTCATGTACTTGAGCTATTAGATTGGTTACAATATACAAAATAAAAGCACATTCAAAAGTTGTATTATACTCTTGCATAACTGCTTTATCCAGATCTATACTATCTTATTTTTCAATCATAGCTGCTAAACGTTCAAACATAGGCCTTCATTACAACTGCCAAGTGCAGTTTCACGGTATTGTTGAAAAAGTTTGGCAACATAGTCATAACTCGGATTATAAGCATGGTCTGCTAGAGTTGTTAGTAACTCTTGCTTATTTTTAGCATTAAGATAAAGATTATCTTCATAAATGTATAATGCTTAAGATAGTGAGTATCCATTTTGAATAAGCCTATTAATTCTTCTCAAACTTTATCCTTAATGCATCTAAAACTTAATGATATTGCTGAAATTATGACATGATTGTGTGTGAACTCTATATTAATTTCCAAGGGATGACTTAAATTAAGCCATCGATATTCTAGCCGAAGATAAATAGTCGCAGTGCAATATGAATTATGTGCCCTGGATGACTGTGTACATTTTATTTCACAATTATTCTGTTTTTTTTTACATCATCACTGTGAATACAATGCTATAAATCTCAATAAATCACATGCTTTTTTTTGATCTCAAACCCTTTTGTTTTTGCTATTGTGGTTTTTGAAAAAGATTGAAACTCCTGAAACCATTCATGTGCTTTTTCTTGACTATTGTAATATAGTAACTTTTAGACAAGAAACTATATCACTTGACTTAACATGTAAGAGGGTAAGGAATGTGAAGATAAAGAGAAAATATAAACAAGAAAATAAAATAACAGAATATAAAATATAAAATTTATAGTCAAAAGATAATATCAATTTATTAGGTATAATATTTTAAAGTACAAATGTTTTTAGAAAGGAAGAAAAGTAAAAAAATAGAACCTTTTTAGAAAAGAAGAGAAAATAAGGAACAGAACTTACTCTGCCTTGGGAGAAAAGGCAGGGTTTATATATCTGTAAAAACTTGGAATTTTCACAATAACGTATTAAGATAACATTCTAATATAACGTATTAAGATAACGTATTAAGATAACGTACTAAGATACATACTAAGATATCATACTAAGATAACGTACTAAGATAACGTACTAAGATATCGTACTAAGATAACATATTATGATAATGTACTATCATAGGAGTTATAGTGAAAATGGCTTCTTTTTAAGAACAGATAAAAGTGTTTCTACTAAAATTAATACTACAGATTTGGTTGGTTCAATAAAATTTGTACTATTCTTAATAACTCTATGATATTTTCCTAATAAAAATATACTAAAATTATACAAATATAACACTATCAACATTTACGTACTCATCCAATTTAAAATTTGGTATTTCAAAATTTTCATGTATTTGACATGGTAGAAGATTATTGAATTTCTGAATTATATATATGTAGTTTTTAGGAAGAGCCAGTTTTAAAACCTCTGGTAATGAATTCCAAGACAATATCTATAACTTGTACATAAATAATAATATAAATAATATTTTTAATTACTTTAAATATAGGTTGTGCCGATTAAACATTAAATATTAAGAGTTATTAATGTAATACAAAATAAATAAATAAAAACTAGTAAAAACTGGATAACTTTTTCTAAATTCTATTTCGCATCCGAATAAAAGTTCTTTTTTATAACATTTAAATAATAAAAATAAATCTATAAAATTTAGCCACCTTTAAGTTATTTTCTGTATTACTACTAGCTTCCATACTTGTTCTATAAATTGCGAATTGAATTTTTAAAAAGGAATTGTTTATTTTAAAGAAAAGCACACTGTCTATAAGTTTATTTGGGCACTAAGAGAAAAAGTAATCTTTTTTCAACTGATTTTTATTCTTTTTACTATAATGAAGAATACGCTTTCTATGAGTTTATTTGGGTACAAAAGAAGAAATATTTTTTCGACCAATTTTTGGTCTCTTTTATTAATTAATTATGTAATTAAATTACATCATTTAAGTTATTTTGATTACTAATTCAGTCAATATGCTCGAGTATGTTCCCGATCTTATTATGTAATCTCTAATTTTGATTACACATTTGTGTGATATTGAAGTTTTAAACAAGGGTTCACGCCATGGGAACCAGGTAAAAAAAAATTTAAGGATACATTTAAATTTTAGAGTTTTTAGTTTATCCACTAGTCGATAAAGTTTGATCAACTTAGTCAAGAGATTATGAATACGCACCAGAAATATTAAAAATTTTTAGAAAAATAGAGTATAAATCTGGAAAGCTCAGGGCATATTAAGTAATCTACTTAGCCAATTTTAAATATAATATCTTATTAAAGCCAATAAATTCAGTTCAAGGAATTTTAGTTTAAAGTTTCAATAAAAAATTTATTATATTTCTTTTTCTTAAATTTTTTTAAAAAAAATTCAAATGAAAATTTCTCAATAACTTACTAACTAAATTCTACAGAATTTTTTTATTTAATTCTATAAGTTCATGGAATTAAAATTAAAAAAAACAATTGAATTTAAATAACTAGTTTTCAAGAAACATTTAATAAAAATTTAAAAAAAAGTTTAACCGCAGCTTCTTGTTTATTGATATCTAGACTTTGAATAAAGATTACTCAGTACCTACCTGACAAAATTCGATTTAAATTTATTTTTTTTAATTCTATAAACACAAAGATTAAAATAGACAAATTTGGCTAGGTAAGTGCTGAATAATATTCATTCAAAGTTTAGACATCAATAAACAAAAAAAACTGCAATCAAATTTTGTTTTTTACATTTTGATGAATATTTTTTGACAATCAACTATTCAAATTCAATCAATTTCTTTATTTAATTTTATGAACTTCCAGAATTAAAATAAAAGTTCTCAGATTTGAATAATTGGTTGTTAAGAAATCTTCAGTTTAAGTTCAAAAAGGTTTCAATATTCAAGTTTTTTTAAAACTCTTAGCAATGTTTTCTTAATACCTACTAAACCAAATTCAATAGACTTTTTTTATTTTAATTCTACTAAAATATAGAATTAAAATAAAAAAATTTTACAGTCTGACCCCTCTATAATTACAGTCTATATAGTCACACCTCTATATAAGCACCCAATATTGTGCAACAGACTTAAATATAGTAAAAAAACCTCAATATAGTCACAAATCACTTATAATCACCATCACCAAAAAATTTTGATTTTTTAATCAATTTTATTAAGAATATACCTCTTTATAATTACCGATTTTTTAAATCATATAATTTATTTGGGGAGGAGGGTCCCACTTTATCACGTCCTATATATATATATAGTAAATAGCTAAATATTTATTATAATTAAAATTCGTGGAAAGTTGCTACATAGTAAAGTCTAAATTTTACTAAGTCAATCGATAAATATCGATTAAATAAACTTGTTTGGAACATCAAAATACACATACCTGAAATTTTTATTAAAATTGATAAAATATTTTTTTATTTAACTTTTAATTTTTACGTTCATTAAATATATTTTTTTAAAAAATTTAATTTTTTCGTCGAACGTAAAATCAAAAAGTCAAATAATAAAAAGTTCTTTAATATTAATGAAAATTTTAGGGTAAGTGTATTTTGATCGCCTGAACAAGTTTACTTAAGCGAATTAATCGATTCACATAGTAAAATTTAGATCTCACTATGTAGCAACTGTAATCGATCGTAGGGTCAAAAACATTTTTGAGTTTTTTTAATATTATAAAAGATAAAATTTGATTGGTCAATAGTCCTTAATTTACTGCACTTCCCTTAGTATTATTAATTTAAGTCTTATTAGTAAAAAAATAATAAAATAATATTTGTATTATGGTATATTTTGGTTAATAAATATTCTATTTAATAATTTGTAATAGTTTTTTTATTATAAATTTTTATAATCACTTTATTAAATTTTTAATATAACTGTTACTATATAGATGTTTAAAGTTATAATCACATTTAAATATAATCACCATATTGATGTGTAACCAACTTGGTGATTATAGAGGGGTTTGACTGTATCTGATTTGATCAAGCAGTTATTGAGAAAACTTTGCTAGAAGTTTTAAAATATTTTCGAATTTATTAATAGGATTTTCAAGAAGAGCATCAGGTTTGTTGACTGTCTATGATTAACAATGTGCTTAACCTGAAACATATTTCAGATGTGCATCTTCTTCATATTATCTAAAAATCAGCTCTGTGAAGTTGGTTGTAAAGAATTTTTGACCAACTTTATTTCATATTATAAAATAATCATGATGATTATCATATAAAGTTATGTGAAAATACTTTTTTACTATTAAATTTGATCATAAAAACTATATAATGATTAATCCTATTTAGTTAATTTTTGGGCAGTATTAAAGAATTTATACAAGATAAGAGTTAAATACATTTAGCACATTGTGCACTTTTATTCTAGCTTAGAGAATATAGTGTGCATCTTAATAAAATTTAGGACAATTGTACAAAAATTGGTCAAAAAAAGATTTTAGTAGACAAATTTGTCCACTAGATAGTTTAAAAGATACTAAATTTTATAAATCACAAAGCAATATTTTTGATAAACTACTTCAAGCTCTTAAGCAAAATTAAATATGTTTTTTTAAACCTTTTACTAAATGAAAATAGGGTTAAAAAAAATTAAAAAATTTTTTTCTAAAAAAATTTTTTAGAAAAAATTTTTTTCTAACTTTAACCTCATTTTGTACTTTTCAAAAAAATGTATTGCAACTTTATCTTAAGTAGTATCATGTGCTAAACAACTTTGCTTAAGGCCTGAGGTAGGTTACCTAATTAAAAAAAACATTTTATATTAAAAACCCAAAAATTTTAATTTTAATATATAGAGAACCTATTTTTTTACAAGGTAACCTACTTTTGTCAACTAAGTAAAGTTGTTCAGGGCATGATTTTACATATACTTATTATTTTAAAATTATTAATTCGTGATTCGCCTATAATTAATAGGATCTACATAATAAATTTTAGGGCAAATTACTATATTAATTTACTAAATATGGGAATCTGGCTGTTCCTCCTTCTAAAAGTTTTTTTCTGTCAATTAAACCTTTGATGTTTATCTAATAAACGTTGTAGAGCTAATTTTTCTGATTCTAATGGTAGTAAAACCATTAAAATTGACCTAGTATATCATGATAAATGAGTATTTTAATCTTTGCGACTATATGTTTTTTTCTTTAAATAAACAAAAAAAAACATATAGTTGCGAAGATTAAAATGCTTATATTCCATGCTATATTGTGTCAATTTTAATGATTTTACTACTATTGGAATCAGAAAAATTAGCTCTACAACTTTTATTAGATGCATACTAAAAGTTTACTTGACAGAAAAAAACTTTTAGAAGGAGGAACAGCCAGATTCCAACATTTACTAAAAAACTTATCTTTACTTATCCCCACTTTTTACTATATATTACATATATGATTTCTATTATTTATAGGCGAATCACGAATTAAATATTTGTTTTTGTCAAAGTACAATTTTGTTTTTACAAAATTGGTGAAATTTTAATTTGATTTTTAAATTCAATTTTTTCTTTTTCTTTTGTTCTATCTTTTTGAAAAATTTATTTTTAAGTTAATATAGTGCAGAATACCTAAATGCTTCCTAAACTTTAAAAGCTAATAGCATTTAATATAAAAATAATATCAAAAAAATGGGCCGCTATTTTGTAGTTTATCTAATTACTACAACTTAGGGAGCTTCCAGAAATTACATAATTTTTTGTTACTAATAAATTTCAAAATTTTACCCCACCCACCCACACCTGATACCCTATTAGCCAATCAAATTTTATATTTTTTTAAACATTATTTATATATCCAATTTTTTGAATCGATAATAACTTTTGATCCACTGGTCTGTTTTGTATGATTTAACTACCAAAATGCTCGTCTCAACAAGACAATTCTAACAAGTCCAAAATCGTTAAAATCTAATGACAGGATCCCAAGATCGTTCAACTTTTGTGTAATTTTAATAGTGATTTTTTTAGAATAACTAAGTAAATTTCTTTAACATTGAAGTGGGAAAACTCTCTCCTGTACATCATCAAAAATCGGAAATAAACAAACAGCAGAGATAAAACACAAAACTCGTACTACAAGCCTGACTGTTACAGTGATATTTGGGCCTTGCCCACCTCACACAACATAAACTCTAACTATATTAAGGATAAGGAATTACTCCGCAGCCTTCGCAATACCAACTTCCTTCAAAAACCTGTTGCCGACTATGTCGGCAACAACACCACTACATGAACCTGTCAACAACGAC
>QKWP01001854.1:55718-103637 GCA_003550325.1 Gigaspora rosea | reverse complement strand
TTTGGTGTCGAGATATATGATCCACCAAATGCTCTTTGATATGTATAAGCTTCAATAGTTAGCATTTCAATTCTTACCAAATTCCATCCTGATCCTGATTTCATAAATGAGTCTATTTTGTTATCTATTTCTGATATAGATAAATTTATATGTTTATTGATATCTTCTTCTGTAAGAATAACACGCATAAGGCTTCTATGATGACCAATCATATATGTTGAAATTTTAGATTTGTCCTTTCCTTTGCTAATATGCCCATGATATATACATTGAGCAACTAATGCGGTTTTTATTTGATCTTTTTTCCGCAATTCGACTTTAAGTACCCTTGTAATTTGCTCTCTTGCATTTGCTATAAGTTGAGGCATATATGGAACCTCTAAATATTTATTGGGGTTCTCAACATAACAATTAAATCTATATTTTATATTTTCAGGAGATGGAATAATTGCTTGCCATAAACTCATTGCTGTTAAGTTCTGATGGGGTCTTAAAGGATCTAAATTAGATTTGCATTCTTCGAATATTAACTCTTTGTTCGTTAGTCTATAGTTTTTTCTTACTGGTTTACCACCAAAATTACCTTCTATCTTTATGATATTTCTTTTTGGATAGTCATAGAGCAAGGTTCCAGCTAATTCAGTCCATTTTTCATCAGTATTTGTATTATATTTATCTTCCATATTATCTAACCATTCTGTATCATTTTGGTGAAGATTTGAAAAAACATTGTCTGAAAATATATTTTGAATAGGTGAAGAAGATGTATCGTCTAATTGGATCAAATTACCTACTGGAACATAGGTTTGAGTTGGAATTTGATTTGTAGCAGAATTTTGTAGTAAAGCTATTGGAGTCTGCGAAGCAGAACACTTTGTGTCTGTGATAGGATTTTGGATATTAAGTTTACATAGAAATTTACGATTTAAGTGTGCATCTCGATCACGAGTCTTTTTGAAATCATCTTTTCCACACCTAGGACATGGAGGTATCATTTTGTATATGCGTGCTGGTATTCCGTTGTTTGTATTAATATACCAGATCTTTTGTTTAAATTAAAATTATTCATATTTATATACCATGATAGGTGAATATACTTGTTATTATTTACTCAGAACTGGTGTTATTTGTGGACTTACTTGTTTTCGGCCTGAAGGATGCCATGAACATTGGAAGGCTAGAAAGCGTTTTCCTTGCAAAGTTTGTAGTAAACCAACTAGCTCTAAACCTGGCCTTTGTAGAAAGCATGCTAATGGATATTATGTAACTCAGTATATTAATAGACTTCAGGAAAAGGCTTACTCTAATATATATAAATGACGACGTGATCAAATATTTATCGTCTTCTAGCTATAAAAAAATTTTCACCAAGCTAAATATATAAAAGTGCTATAAAATATAGCAGGATGACGATTAAAATGATTTTTAAACATCATTCATATAGAGGTGAGAAAAAAGTGTCCTAGAACCCTTCTTTATGCCCTACTAATTTGTGAATCATAAGATTTTATAGAATTTAATTAATAAAATTCTATAAAATCTTATGATTCTTAAAATTTTACTAAATAATTCTAACATATTGCACTAAGTAAACTGATTTAGCACCTAAAAATACATTAAATCGGCAGGGATGTTTTTAAATTTACTTGAAATTTGGATAAAAGATGCTTAAATTTGACTTTTTTGATCAAAAATCCAAAATTATGCTTCTTTTCTCCAAATTTCAAGTAAAATAAAATCAACCCTACTAATTTAATGTATTTTTATGTGATAAACAAGTTTACCTAGTGCATTTTGTTAGAATTAATTAGTCAAATTTTATGAATCATAAGATTTTATAGAATTTTATTAATAAAATTCTATAAAATCTTATGATTCACAAATTTTTGTTAATTAATTCTAACATAGCACACTGAGTAAATTTGGTTAGCACCTAAAAATACATTAAATTGGCAGGGTTGTTTTTAGTTTACTTGAAATTTGGAGAAAAGATGCTTAAATTTGACCTTTTTAATCAAAAATCCAAAATTATGCATCTTTTTTCTAAATTTCAAGTAATATAAAAACAAACCAGCTATTTTAATACATTTTTAGGTGCTAAACAAGTTTACGTAGTGCATTTTGTTAGAAATAATTAATAAAAATTTGCGAATTATAAGATTTTATAGAATTTTATTAATAAAATTCTATAAAATCTTATGATTCATAAAATTTTACTAAGTAAACTTGTTCAGTGCCAAAAAATACATATAATTATATTCGGACTCAGACCAGTCTGCAGATTTTGGACCAGACCCGAACTGGGCTCCTAGTTGAGTCTGGTCTGAAGTCTGAAATTAGTAAAATTTAGAGTCTGAGTTTGGTCTGATCCCGGACTGGACCCAGACCAGACCAGACCCAGACCGGACCTAGGAGCACTAGTCTCAATGAGACGAATCGAATGGTACCAAAATAATCTGATTCTGATCGATATGGTACGTGGTATTCATCATAGAACTTAGGTGCACTGAATTAGACATATCTAATTATTAATTGTTTATAGAATACAAATTTTTGTTGATTTTAGGATCCTGTAATCAGAATTTAGTGATTTTAGGTGTATTAGAATCGTCTCACTGAGGCGAACATTTTGGTAGTTAAATTATCAAAAATGGACTGGTGGATCAAAAGTTATTCAATATTAAAAATTATATATATCTAATATATAATAATATATATAAATATATATTTATATATATTATATATATTATAATATATATAGAACCTGATAATTACTCTACCCCCCACCTACCTAAAAAATCAGGTGATAAATGGCGCTCCCCTTAACTCTCATCAGTAACTTACTAATAAACCACAAAATCTGTATAATATAATATTATAAAAAAAATCGTATTAACAAAACTGTTTTTTGCATCAAACAAAAAATTTTCTGCAAAAGTTTAGTATAAGGCCATGCAAAGTTGATTTTTTGTTTTATATAACCCAGCGCAACCTTTTTTTAAATTTCAATTGTGCCAATTACAGAATTATTCCATTTTTGCTATTTAATTTTATTTCTGGAATCACCTTATGGTAACCTTAATTTTCATGAATTGCTGATAAACTAAAAAAAAATCTAAAATTTTTTGAATAAGAACATGAGCATATTAATTTACAAAAAAAAAACCAACCCACTGACTGAAATTTTGGAACACCATTATACAAAATAAAAAATTAACTTTGTGTAGCCTAATATATGTTTCTTTTTAAATTTTTATACTACTTTAACAATATGTTTTATTATTTAATATTCAACTGTTATTTGAAATTTCAAATCTAATAATTTATATTTGTACAATCAAATGCTGCATCCAATAGGAACTAGTGGGAAAATTGATAAACCAGATATTACTCAATTTTTAATTCTGGCTATTTTATACACAGATTATGCTTTATTAATTATATGAAATTCATCTTGATATGTGTCATATATGCTTCTGCAGTAAATCTAAATTATGTGCATATTATGCTATTGCAAATCTGTAGTATTTCTAGTATGGTATGATCACTTTATCTAATTCTATTTGATTAATATAATATATAGATGTGATCACTATCTCTAACCATGTATCCATAGTAAAAATCATGTGATAAATGGCATTTCCCTTATCACATTAAACAATGATAGATCAAAATTATACTAATACAAATACAGTTAAATTTCTATAAAGTCACCAAGTTTGTCATGCCCTCTTGTAGTACGTATAGAAGTGTGACTATAAATAAAATACCTTGCTATAGTCATATGACCATAGACCAATAAGTGTTTAATATAATATATAGTTTTAATGTATCTAATATCTGATATTGAAATACTATTAAAAATTTAAAATGTTTAACAGTGAATAGCTAGTGGCTCAATTTGGATAAAATGACTACCAGAGTGCTTGTCTTAATAAGACAATCCTATTGAGTCTACAATCATCCAAATCTAATCACAAAACCAAGATCGCTTACGATTTTTTACTTAGATGTTTAAATTTAATCATTTCTTAAACACTTAAAGTAATACAAATTTTTAATGATTTCAGGAACTTGTGATTAGATTTTTTAACAATTTTGGGCTCATTAGAATCGTCTCATTGAGATGAACATTTTGGTTGTTGTTTCATCCAAATTGGGTCATTGGATCAATAGTTATTTGCTGTCAACCCTTTAAGAAGCTTTAATAAATAATTTTAAATATACATGAATATGAATATTGGCCAATCAGATTTTATAATACACATTTAGTTAAAAATTGGAGACTATAATGAGGGTTTACTATTTAATAAAATTGTTAAAAAACAAATTTTTGGGGGCATCCAGAAATAATGTTATACAAGAGGGGTCAGGCGAAAGATAACATTTTTCTCTTAAGTAGAATGGGTCAAAAGAATATAACACAATTTTTTTAGAAAAATTGTCTAAAAATTGATTCATTGGTCCAAATTTGATTATTTTGGTGCCATTCGATTCGTCTCAGTGAGAGGAGTCGAATTGCACCAATTGCATTTCATTTGGATCACTGGATCAAAAGTTATTGGCCAAATACTATTGGTTATATTTTTTCTTATAAAGTTACTATATAACCAATAGTTTTTTGCGAATATCTTTCGATCCAGTAATCCAAATGACATTATTTTGGTATCATTGGATTCATCTCACTGAGATGAACGAATGATATCTAAATTATCCAAATCTGATCACTGTGTCACAAGTTATTCAAGTTTTTGTAAATTTTTATATATAAATATATGGATTTTGAAAATTTTTTTATATAGTAGAGGGGGTCAAGCGCTACTATGAGGGGGTACATAACGTTTTTATGGATGCCCCCTTTATGGCAATAGTGATTATAAGTGATTTGTGACTATAATAAGGTTTTTTTACTCCATTGCACAATATTGGGCACTTAAATAGAGGCGTGACTATATGGGGTGTGACTATAGATACATACTAGGGTGGTAGCTCAACTAGTAAATCAAAACTATACCAGCAATATTAGTAACTTTACTATGATCAGATTTTTTGTCTTATGCAAATAAACGATCATTAATATATTTATTAAAATTAATAAATTTAAAATGATGCAAATTATCAAAAGCCCAAGGAATTATCTAGAAATTTTACAAGAGCTTTATTAAATGTTGAAGAATAAAGTTACACTTTAAAATTTTCTATTAACATATAAAATTTGAACATTTGTCTTATAAGTCATTTAAATTTAATTATTTAAAGTAAAAAAATTAGACCACAAGCATACAAGTCGAAATTTTAATAGAATTTTTGCAAAAAATCAAGCGTAACTTTTAGAAATGATTTCTGTGAAGAGTTTTCAGCTAAAAAAATTAGAAAAAGAAGTGCATTATCAAGGCGAATCTTTTAGAATTTTGTGCGTTCTTTATTATTGAAATAAAGTAATATGATATTTTAATCGATTATTTTAATTTCACCGATTAAAAATCTGATCATAGTAAAATTACTACATATTATTATTGCTCGATCAGATGACTTTATTGAACATAGATGAAGAACATATGGGAATTCTGTTCGCTATCGTTACAGAATTCACTCAAAACAACGATGCAACATCTGTAATCTTAATAACTGCTAATTCACCATAACTGAAACAAACCACCCTACCAAAACCCACCTACATCCTTTCACACTAGCTACGAACAGTGTTGGAAATCTGGTTTGAAATTTATGTTCTCATGAGAACATGTTTATTGAATTTAATGTTCTCAAACATTTTTTTATGTTCTCAATTAGAAAAAAAAATTTTCTTTTACTCTCTCTTTCTCTTTCTCTTTCTCTCTTTCTTTCTCTTTCTCTCTTTCTTTCTCTTTTTCTCTTCTCTCTCTTTCTCTCTCTCTCTCTCTCTCTCTCCCTCATTTTTTCTCATTCTTTCTCACTCTATCCCACTCTTTTTTTACTCTTATTTCTTTTTCTCATTCTCTTTCTCACAGTTACACTTTTATACTTTTAGTTATTTTTTAATTTTTATTTTTAATTAATATATTTAAAAATTATTAATAAAAAATATAATTGATTTAACAAACTATATAAACAAAGCTAAGTTATTCATAATAATAAGATTATAACTTTATATGTATATTTTTTAAAAAAATTAATATTTGAGGTTTTTTATATATTGTTGGGTATGTTATTGGTTTGGCTCAGCTTATATATTAAGTTTTTAAATAAGCTATTACATCTCTCAAATATTTAAATAAATAAGCAATATAATATACTATTCTTTTTTACTATAGTGAATTTATAGATTCAAAACTTTCTTACTATAAAATTTTAAAATATAACACTAAAGTTTAAAATTATAATAATTAAAAATTTGTTTAAGTAATTTTCTTATAAAAATTATCATCATAGTGAGTTTAGCTCTCTAAAATTTATAATATTATATGTATATATAATAAGGACTATATTGCACCAAACTAGAAATGGATAAACCAATAAACTTTATTATCTAAAATTCTTATGATTCAAAAACAATAAATTGTTCCCTATTTCAGCTAACTAACAATTAAATATTTATGAGCTTAATTATTTTAAACTGCTATATTAATAAAAATGAATTTTATTATTTTATATATTTACATAGAGAACATATTTTTCAAACTTAATGTTCTCAAAAAAAATTTAATAGAGAACATCTTAAATTTTGTAAATGTTCTCAGATTGAAAGTAATGTTCTCATGAGAACATGAGAACATAAGATTTCCAACACTGGCTACGAACATCCCTTACAACCCCAAAGGTGTCTTTGTCCAGGGGAATCTATATAACAGCAAAGAGGATCAGGGTTGTGCCATGTAATGCAGGGCCCTTGTATATTATAGCGCAGAGCCCCAAATACTATAACAATACAAAAAGGTCCTTGCACTGCAATAGCAGCCGTAGAGCCTCTCACACTAAAAACTGGGTCTTTGCACTGCAATTTCAGCAAACAACTTAAGTTATTGGGGGAAAGGGCGGGATGAAGAGCCAGCCTTCCACAAGGCGAGCGATAGCGAAGAGAAAAATAACCCTTGTTAATCCGGAAACAGTGCTTAAATACTACTACCTTCTCCTTTCGCCCCCTATCATTATACATGCATCAAATAAACTTACCCGATTACTAAAATTCATACAAAACACAACAATCAAATAATCACATGCAATCATGATGCAAATCAGGAAATACCTGCATCTAACATTACACACGTTCAGACAATATCAAGTTTGTAAACGCGTTTTTTTTTGTTTTGAATATCACTTAAAATTTAGATTTATAATCGACTCTTTTTTATTTTTTTTTTTGACGCTTTTTTTAAATTTAGTTATCTTATCGTTCCAGCCAATGAAGTATTAAACTAAGGGTTTTTTACTTTAAAGCTATTAGTTATTATATAAAAATTGATAAAATTAGCTATACTTCATGACTTAAAAAAAAAAGGTAATATTTTAAATAAAAGTTGAAGACCAAACCTAAAACTGGCGAAGGAAGAAACCTTCAAATCTCCTCTGACGAAATGACAAAAGACCAAGTCAAGATCAGACGAAATATATTAAGTTAATAACAGATAAGGCTGAGCTATAATCGGTAAGCCATTCTCTCATGTGAAAATAAGGTGTTATTAGCACAGAAGTACAAATTATATGAAAACGCTAGTTTTTTGTCTGTGTGCATTATCTTTTTTTGATTTTTCGTTATTTATGAATTTTTATATTTTTTTTCTTTCCTGGTAAGTAACTCTCACCGGTTTCTACCTGAAAAATGCATACAAAGTTGCATGTGATCATGGTTTGACAAATATCTAATTTTCGATAACGTTAGATTCTAATATATTGTCACAAGCATATCGATTTAGAGTTTTCATTGGGGTTGGTCGTTAAGTTTCTTAACGATGTCTCATAACGTCACAGTGATCGATTGTGGGTCAGCAATGAAGAATCACAGGGTTCGAGCGTAATTAATGTCACGGCTGATGCTGAAGTTTTGGGTCTTGATTTGAAACTATAGGCCTTGCTAAAATCCACATATACTCTACAAATATGAAATCTACACCTACACCCAAACCCTACCCTAACCCTATAAGACAAAAACGATTTAAAATTTTATATCAAAATAGGTCAAAACTTCAGCATCAGCCGTGACAAATAATAATATGGAACAATGGGAACCGGATATTGTTCGATATATGAGATAATCAATGTTTTAATTACTTATAGTTTCTTATAAATACGATCAACTGAAATTGATAATTCTCTTTTACTCCTTTAATTTATCGATAACCATGAATTCAAGAGTTATAATAATTTATTCAAAAGTGCATTAATTTATTATTCGATGTTAAGGGAACTAGGACAAACGATTTTTGAAAGACGAATTTTTAGGTTGTGGATAACTACTTGTATCTTAACAATTCTACTCTAACTTCGAAGGTTATTACTTAACCAAGTCTAACTGGTACTGAGTTAGATGCTTGACGCAGCTGATGAAGAATGACGAAAATTTGACGCAACCTGACGAAATCATAAATTGCATGACGACGTGAGCAGTTGCATTAGGTCACGTGAGCTGCGTCAGGCATCATTAGTACTGAGTTGTCTTAGAGCTTTTCGGCTACTTAATTACAATTATAACATAATTTGAACTGGCCCTGATTTACAAAGATAGATAATGGCCAAGTTCGTAAAGTGTGGGAAGTACAGAAAATTCAGTAGGACAAAAACTTCGGTACAATAATACAAGAAGGTCGAAAAGTTCGGAGGGTGCAAATGATACAGAAGACGAATTGACTGATAACGATTTCACGTGATCACGGGTTCGGTGTAAAGCACGGGGTATGAAATTGTTATGTCGAATAATGGTAAGATCAACATGCCGTAAGGTATATATGCCTTAATAATTTGATCTTTTTTTTTTTTAGATTGAGTTGTCACGAAAATAGGATTATCTTCAAACGCATTCGTTCAAATTTGTCGTTTTCACTTCCACCATTATTTTAACTTTGATTACGTTCTTCTCCTTTACTCCATAACTTTCTATTGGCACCATCTAAAGTAAGTAATCAATCGTTCATCATTTCGTTGGTTGCAACTTCCTTTATTTTTGCTATAATAATCTTCATTTTTCATCAGAATTTCCTTGCGTCCAAACCATCAGTCTGATTCTTGAACACATAAGCTTTGTACGTGAATCCAATTGCTACACGCTTCATCTAGAATTTCTTTGTATGTGTAAGTCTTCGTTTTATTCTTTTTTTTGTCACTAATCGTTTTTGCTCTTCCACTTATCATTACATTATACTCATTGTCTCTCTACGCAACAATTTTTTCTTTATCATCAACGAATTTTTTACATAGTCATTATCTGAACTGTGCTCTTTCGCTTGAACTTTTTTTTTTAGAAGAAAGCATTTTCGTCCTACAAAAAAATACCCCAAATAAATAAAATTTTTGGAATAAATGCAAATTCGATTGAAGAACTGTCGAAATTAAATCCTTGTAAGTAAATTAAGTAATATATTGAGTAAATTATGTCAAGTATTTATGGTTTACGAACTTTAAATACTGTATTTTTTATAGCACCTACGACGAATTTAATGGCATACAATGAACAGCTTAATTTTGTTGTTCAACAAATTAAGGTTTATATAACTTTTATATGATGGCAAGTTTGCCAGAGCGGCTCCCAAAGTTATTATATTGATAGATATACTTATATTTTTTTTTAAAAATCAATCATAAAAACATCAGTGCCAATTGACAAAGCCAACGAGGTGGAAAGGTCCGTATATGTGGCAGCTGTTCTCCACGGCATATTATCAGCAATCGATTCATCAGAAAAAATAAAATTGCACAGAGAATGTTCTTTGTCTGATGCCAATGGTAAAGGTCGCTTTGACTTTACCATTGTGCAGGACGAGAATATTTCTGTGTTATTGAGGTGAAATCTGGAAATATCGAACACGGTCTGTGTCAAAATTTGGTACAAACCCAAAGTGCTTGCCAGGTAAGTATTTATTATTTGAGTATAATAATAAGTTTTAGACTAATATATATATTTCTATATATTATATAGTCTAACAACAAAAAGAAAGCACGAAAATTTGGAATACGTATACGGAATAGTTACCACTGGTGAAAAATGGTTTTTCACAGTGGTAACTTCCAACGATGACATTGGGGTAACGAGTGCACCTATATGTATAAATTTAAACCCTGATGCCAACGAAGAAATATTAAAAGGTGAGATAAGAACTTTATTTGATATGGTTCTGACAATACTTTTCGACAAAATCGAAAGTTTTAAAGAACCACGATCAAAACATCAAAGGATAGTTCACCTTTTAGATTGTTAGACCAGCATATAATAAAATTTGTGGGCACAGCATCAATTAAAACGAAGTTACGCAATTATTTTTTTCATGTAAATTTTTGCAAGTTTTTTATGTGAAAATCTAAAATTTATTGATGCACGTCGAAATTAAAACTCAAGGCTACTTTTCAAATTTTTCATCGTAAGGAGACATCAATAAAAAAAACAAAAAATTAGAAAAAAGACCTTTCAGCAATTAAGACTCTTTTCATTATTAGCACATACTATATTTACCCTAATATAGCTTTATTTGGTTTACGCATTACAATACCGCACTGCTGAAAAAAGTCTGAACCGCTGAAAGGGTCCAAGATATTTGACAACCTATAAAAGGCTTCGTGTGATCAACAAAGTCATCTGATCTTGCAATAATGATCGCTTTGTCACTTCGTTGACAAGCTTCTCAATATTGCTAACATAGTTTTACGTACGTACATACGTATATGGTTCCTCGCATAAATATCGCACAATTTGAAATTATCACCTCACACGAAAATGCTTTTCAAATCGCATAATCTAGGTCTCAATTGTATGTGTATACAACATTTTGTTGCATATCAACTCAACAAAATAAATCTATACTAATGTTAAAAAACTGTTGACTGTTATATAATAAATAATTGTTACTAAAAACGACAATGAATAATTGAATTTCCTTTCTCTTATATGGTAGATTGAGTTAATAATAAACTATATATCTCTTTATTATATTAAACGTTCAAATTTCCACTATGAAGGTCTTCCGTTCCTGGTTTCGCGCAATGATCGCGCATCTATCTAGTTTATAAAACGGTCGACATACTAATACAGGACTAAATTCATGCTTTTTTCGATGTAATAAATTGGGTATCAAAAAGCACTTGAAAGTGTGGCGCATTAATCAGCAGCGCCAATCAAAATTTTCAAATTATTAAATTCAATAATAATGATAAAAAATTACAAATTTTAGTAGAATATTGCTCAAAGATTTCTAAAATTATTTCTGCTCAGTTCATTTCATTTTCAAAAAAGTACTTTCATTTTACTTGTATATCGTCAGCCAGGAATGTCTAATACATTTATTTTATTATCGATAAAAATTCGAGTCTAATGACGATAGAAGAAAATTTCTTGTAAAGATAGAATGAAATTTAGTTTAATATGTAAATTAAATAAAGTATTGGGAATTAATAAAATTATCAAAAAAAAATTTTTTTTGGTTTAACACATAATAGGTTCGTATTTATCCCTTAAAGAACGGTTATGGTAGGTGATTTTAATAATTTTCACGTGAATTTGCCCTGTCCCAAGCGAGTAACTCCATTTGAAAGATTTAAAATAGGTACGTACGTATTTTACGCCTCCATACCATACATTTTGATCATTCATACTGATATATAATCACAAGGCAATTTCATGACGTTTAAAAGTTTAAAAAGATCTTTTATCCATTGATAACCCCATTTTAGCGTAACGATCATAATAAAGATGATTCGTCCTAAAGTTTGGTACATTGTTATATTTGTTATTCTTTTTATAAATACGAATCGTTTTATTAAAATAAATGTCGAGGGGAAGAGTAACGAATTTTTTCAACGAGAACTGGACCTAGATGGAGGTGATAAACCAAAAAATATACTTGCTATGTCTAAAGTTGGCGGTGAGTTTCCTTGATCATTTATTATTTATTTATTTATTCATTTATTTATTTGTTTATTTATTTATTTGTTTATTTATTTATTCTTTATCTCGTTAAATTTATTGATAACAATAATTTAAAGGAGTAAGTCATCTCAAACCAATGTCAGAAATTTGCAAGATTTTGGAGAATCGTGGGTATAAAGTAAATTATCTAATCAAAAATGTTATCGTATATTTTCTCTTTGCTTGTCTCTAATATGATCTATTCTTTCAACAAGGTAACATTAGCAGCCCCCGGAAATTTTACGGCTAAATCTGCCTTATACCGTTCAATTCCACAAATAATTACTGATGAAGCTCATAACACTCATGAGTCAACATATAAGAAATCAATAATTGATAAATTTGATTTTAAAAGTATGGACGATATAAGAATGAAGTTTATTAATCAATATGTCGAAGATTTTAATAAAGGTTTGCAAGCTTATAAAGAAATTAAGGCCGATTTATTTCTTTGCGACTGGGCGGGAAATACTGTTTGTTTTGATCTAGCGTGGAAATTAAACAAGCCCGTCGTTGGGATAATTAGTCTTACAAGGGGTACGTGTGATTGACTTTTTGTATATATAGTAAGCGTTAGCTACTTATTGATTATTATCTATCCATTTTCTTATTTTCCTAGTTATTTATACTCTGCCTCCCTTTTTATCAGATCCGATGATGGATTGTCATGTGAACATGGAAAATGAATCATTCTACAATCGGTTTATATGTGCGGTCGTACAACCATTGCGAATTAGCTGGCATTATCAAAAATTTATAAATCATATCAATAATAAAAGGGTTGAAGTCGGTGTTAGTAAGCATAATGACTACAGAGGAAGAGTAACGAATACTTTATTTTTAATTGATAACTTTTTCGGATTTCAGGTGAACTTAATTTTTTGCTTTTTTTTTAATTTAATTAATAAAAATCTCTTAATTTATTTTGACTATCATCATTGTAGGTCCCATACGCTATGCCTCCAATTCATCAACAAATTGGACCTATTTTACCTGATACTTTTCCAAACTTATCTTCCGATCTCAACTTATTTCTTTCTACACATCCTAGAACTATGTATATTTCTCTTGGGACTTCTGTATATACTACTCCTGAAAATTATGCAATTCTTATACAGTCTATTCTTGAGTTAATCAATCAAAATATTCTCGATGGCGTAACCTGGGCAACCGTACTACAAAATGAAACGAAACTGCCTTCTTCATTTAAACTTTCTTCTGATAATGTTATATCTACTTCAAATATTTTAAATAATTTATACCCGCATATACATATCATGAAGTTTGCCCCTCAGTTTACAATACTTTCTCATGAGAACACTAAAGTGTTTCTAAGTCATGGTGGTGCAGGAAGTTGTCATGAATCTATGTATACAGCTACTCCAATGTTAATACTTCCGATAGCGTATGATCAACCTACAAATGCTGAACAGATGGAACTTACTGGTATGTCGTTAACACTTTCAAAACTCGATCTAAAAATTGATGACATAATATTAAAGGTATTAAGATTAATGAACGAAAGAAGTTTTAAAATGAATGCGGAGAGAATGCAGGTGTTGGCAAAATTTAATAGTAAAAGAAAGCATAGGGGTGCTGATTTGATTGAAATAGTAATGAATCTGGCCAAACTCAATGACGTTAAGAATGAGAAGAATGAGTCGGAAATAGACAATGAAATCTTATTGAGACATTGGATCACTCCCGATTCAAGAATGGGTTTTATTAGAGGAAATTATTTGGATGTTTTTGGTACTGCTGTAATAATTAGTATAGCGTTGATTAGTAGTCTTGGATATGCTTTTTATAAGACTATTAAGTTCGCTTTCAAAAGATGGTCACTTAGAGATGGGAATCTGCGAGATAATTCTTCAAAACTTAAAAATGAATGAGTGATGAACATTAATTTGTTTTTCTAAATATTACTTGATTTTGGTATATTTTATGTGATTTGTTGTTATAATAAACCTTCTATATAGTCGTATTTGTTAAAATCGAAAAACCATGAATGTACTTAATATTATGTCTATATGGAATTTTTAGTTTATTAAAAAGAATTTTCTATTCTTTGATCATATACTGTGAACCTATAGATGGATTTTAAATTGCTTCTAGTAGGTTTATTAGAATTCTATAATTATTAAACATTCAAGTGTTGGCAATGAATTTACTTTCATATAGGGAGCGGAATGGGCCGGTTTTGGCCGGGCTTTCATGAGCTCAAAACCAAGCCCGGAAAATATTTACAGCCCAAGCCAGGCCCACTAAAAAAACACCCGTTAAAGGACGGGCCGGACCAGGTTTTAATTTTAAACTAGATCCGGCCCAAGCTCGGCCTGTAAAAGATTATCCCATCCATTATCATACGATTCTGCCCAACTAACAATCAATGTCCTTAATATGCTGTAATATTGTATATATAATTGCATAAATTTTGTATGTTGATATTGCATTCTTGCTGCATCAAAAGCTTCAAAATGATCAGAAATCATCTGATGCCACGACTATTATACCTTCCCAGCATACCTGTAAAAGTTCACGTCATATATAGCTTTTTTTTTATTAAAATAATTTATATGCTATGCCAAGTGAATCGTGTGAAATATGAAATTTTTGTGGGTATGCATTTGCCAACCAAATATTGTTGAAGCATTAATTTATAAATTTCAAGAATTGTGGAATTTTTTTAAATATTATTTAATCCTTACATGACTGACACCTAGTTTTAATGTTATTCGATTTATTGCTTACCAGGAACGTAGTCATGCTGTTTTCATAAGCATAATAATTATTATAATTAGCTTTATAATTTCACACAGCATAGTAAATCATTGGTTATAACATTTGTGTGATTGGCTAATTGATGTAGATCCAAATGTGTTTATTGAAAAATCAAATCAATTAAAAATTCTTTCGATACGTGAAATACACAAAAAAATGAATAAATTATTAACATGAAGTAAAGCATTTTTAATACTAAAGTAATTTCTTATATTTTTTAACCATTAGATTTTACGAAAACACATTATAACTAACATGTTACTACTCCATAGTCTTTATTACTTCACTATCATATTTATTATACTACATATTAAAGGTAGTTTGATATATAATGTGTCATAGTTTGGAAAAATAAATTGTGTTAAAGTATTTATAATGTGTAGCCTGTTTAATAAATGTGTAAAATTTTATGTTAGTATAACACTTATGGTTTAGCAATTTATAAATCTATTGTTTGGCTTCATAATTTAAATGTAGTAGAAACTCAATAAACTCTGCCAATTACCAAATGCCCTACTTTGTTCTTATGAAAACTTTATGGGAAAAGTGATTGAAAGTGATTAGAAAAGATTTTCTGCTATACAAAGAATTTTACTTATAAATTGGAATACCTTAAGTTTAACTTATTATGGTTAGGTGATGGTAAAATTGCCAGTTTTTAGACTACAATTATATATCAAATTTCAATTGCCCATATAAATAGTTTGTGTAACAATTATTTCAGAATCTATCAGATATGAGTTCTTCTATGATATTTTATACCAAACTATAAACTAATATTTAATTTACATGGCTGAGATTTCAATTTGCATAATAACTACTTATTTGTGGATATACTCCATATTTATAATATTATATTGTTTTTTTTAGTGAACATAAGTAAGAACAATAACCAATTGTTTGAGAACACTTGTAGCTATTATACTGTTTTTATGAAAACATGTGTTTGAGTCTAAATTTCCAAATACTAATTGCTACATATTGTGCTTATATAAGCATGATATTTGTGTTACTTGTAAATTTCTGTACATACATAATATCATATATTATGTAATAGCAGAAATAGAATCACAAAGTATTTGTCTTCTAAATAAAGTTTTATTTGAGTAAATTTTTGTATTATAGAGTGTTAAAAAAAAATATGTTATTTTGATGTAAACTTTACTTCCTATAAAATTTATACAGTATTCAAGAACTTATCCCAACTCATTTCCAACTCATCTCCAACTCATCTTCCAACATTAGCTTTGGTTCTTAATTGGTTAGAAAAGATTTTTTTTTGCAGTTATCAATTATCATAAAATTCTAAAATTTAATTGGCAAGGGTTATTGTACAAAATCAAAGATCCATTCACAAATATCACATTCTAAAAACTGATTGGTAATATTTGTTAAAGATCTTAACCACATTATTTGTAAACATCACTCAAGTCACAAAAATTAGCCCATATGAATGATCTATTCACCATATTTGAGAAACTTAGGTAGTTCTCCCACAAAAATTGGTTACACCTGAAATTTCGGCCAATCAAAATTTAAGATCAGGTGTAACATGGTAGCCAAAACAAATCTTTTTTGCTTTCTAAGTAAAAAGTTGCATATAAAACTAAAACACTTATAGTTGGGGTTATAGTAAGAACAGTGTAGGGTTAGAATTGACTATTAGTAAAATTTCACAAGGAACATTTTTATTTAGGTTGCATAAGGTGGTTTCCTAATTAAAATTTCAAGTATTTTTGTTTTTTTTTGGTAAAAAGGTGGTTTCACTTTGAATTTTACATTACACCTGATCCTGAAATTCAATTGGCCAATATTAGAGGGGGTGAACAATTTTTTGTGATGAGCAAGGGAATTATATTTGAGATGTAACAGCTTACATATTTACATATTTTTAATTTTTGCAGTTGGCTTTTTTAAAACTAAACATATAAGTTTGGTAAACATCCCCAGCATTAAATATAAATAAAGAGCCATGATAATAATTTATTTTTTTTTATGTTAAATACATAAATTTCTAGGATTATTTATAGATTAATGACATTTTTTATTTAATGGGAAACATACATTAAAGTCTCATTATTAACATAGATTTCTTTTCTTTCTTTTTTTTTTTTTAGCGAAAGCACTAGGGGGTTCCGTCTTTCGTCAGAAGGATTTGAGGCTTTATTTTTGTTAGAAGTTTCATTTTTCGTCATTTTGCAAAAAAGGTTTCGTCAAACAACTATAGTTTTCAGTGGTTTTCCCGGCAACAGAAACATCATAACGCCAGAAGGCGTTTATGTCCTAACCAGTTTTCAATGATTCCTAAACCAAAAAATCGACTTTAATTTTTATTTATTTTTTTTTTGTATTAGCTTGACACTTAAGATCGGGATTTTTTGTATAATTATAAATCATAAATATATATATGTTTTGCCCCAAATGCAAATCTGGCCCAGTTGTCAATTGGGACAGCCCAAATGTCAATATTTACAGCCAAAATAAAAAACTGGCCTAATCTAACCCTAACCTAACCCTAATATCCGGGCTATATTAATTTTTAATTTGGCCAGATTGACAACTGGGCCGATTTGCATTTGGGGCACGACATATATATTCGCTGAGTTTCGTCACGAGTTTCGTCATTCGTCACGAGTTTCGTCATTCGTCACGAGTTTCGTCATTCGTCATGAGTTTCGTCCAAGTTTCATCATTCGTGACGAGTTTCGTCATTCGTCATTCGTCTAATTGAAGCTGCCTGACGAAACGGTTCGTCATTTGTCTAGACGAAACTATTTCGTCATTCGTCAGGAATCATTAACTTGGACCAACTAATATAGTGCTTCAAGAATTTTGCCTCCCTAATGCAACACCTCTCTAAATGCATGTTTTTACATATGGTCCTATCGCAATGAATTTAGAAAGGCCTGACTGTATATAGTATATAAAAAAAAATTAATATTGATGCATTTCTAAAGATAAAAAAGAAAAGTATATCAAGTAGTATAGGATAAAAATTAAGCAAAAGACATTTAAATCAGCTAAACTACATTTAAAATGAATATCACCAATAAAAACATCAAAATATCAAGAAAGAAATATCATTGAGCAGCATTTGAAAATAACAAATTCCAATAGACAATTTAATATCATTTATTGCTATATTTTCAAAGAAGCATTTAAAAATTCTCAGACGATTAAATATTAGGACTAGTTACCAAATTTGTACTGCATTTCTAAAGATGAAATAAAAGCATTTAAAGGCGGAGATTTAATTGGAAAGCAAAGTTGGAAAATATTAATACAATATAGATATTTCTAAAAATGAAAGAAGCATTCAATGATTTTTGAAATCATTTAAGAAAATTCCAAAAGACTATTGCTAAAATCTATGCGGTTTGAAATATAAGAGACTCCTGAATTTGCCGAATGTTAAAACACAAGACGACAGAAATGGAAAGATGTTTGAATAGCCATTAAATCCGCTAAAAACGGATATTCTGTGGGCAAGTGAAATTTTAATTGGATAGTTCCATAACGTCTAAAGCGGAGGCAATTTATATAAGATTTAATATTTTACTTCATTAACTTTAGGGTTAGGGTCACTTTAGGCCAGACTAGATTAGGAATAGCGTTTTTATAGCAAAATTGCACTCCTTTCATTTTTTATTTATACACCAAAGTAGGATTCAGCTGCCGTTTCTTCTACTTTTACAATTAGATTAATTAGATTGGATTATCGTCACTTGATTGCCTCCGCTTTAGACGACCTTATAATTGTAAAAGGATTTTCAAGGTGAAAGAAACATTTCAATGAGAGACATTCATTTGACAGGCATCTAACATCAATTCCGTCACCCTTTCACAGTTTTGTTACCCTTCCTCCATGAAAAAGTTTTACAGAATTTTAAATGAATTATACGGGATATATCTAGAAATGGTATGGAACCAATAAGGCCACGCAAAGTTAATTTTTCGTTTTGCATAACCCGTCGACCCAATTTTTCAAAAAAAAAAAAAAAATTTATTTATTTATTATTTTTTTTTTTTTAATTCCAATTGTGCCAATTATTCCGTTTTTGCTATTTAATTATTTTTCTCCGGTGTCGCCCGATGGAGACCTTAGCTTTCTGGAATTACCCGATATATTCGAAAAAAATCCAAAATTTTCTGATTCCATGTTATGCAAACCGAAAAATTAATTTTGCGTGGCCCTTATATGTGAAAATGAGCTTATTAATTTTCAGTAGATTAAAAAAAAAGCCGACCCGCCGACTGGAATTTTGGAACACCATTTTATGCAAAACGAAAAATGACTTTGCGTGGTCTAAAAGAAATGGATTGATTCCTTATCATATTCTGTATATAAAATACAGAATTTGCGGTGAATTCCTTATGTAACACGGAATTATGCTAATATTTCTTATAATTCATTTAAAATTCTGTAAAACTTTTTTCATAGGGTATTTGATTTCGCCATATCGTTTTTTTAAAATTTTTTTGGAGAAATTCGAAACTAAATTTGCTTTTGCCAATGAGGTTTTATTTGAAAACTATGCGCCGCACTTGTGAAATCAATTTTTTTTCTAAACGTTCTCTGAAGTTTTAATGACCAGTACATGTTAGAACACGTTACCAGAATTTTAATGATCTTCCTGCATATATTTTTTAATTAAAATTTGCCTGACTGGTAATGTAAAAAAAAAAACGGAACATTGTTTTCCCTGAATTCTCAGATTAAACCAAAATAGTAATAGCACGTGTAATATATTGCAGGATGACAATAGCTTTGGCGACGGATTATTTCCTAAAAAAATTAATTAACTTATTAAAAATAACTTAGTGTGACAATAATTGTGTAACAAAAATAATTAATGTTGTAGTTATGTAATAAAAAAAAAACAAACTTTCCAATAGAATATTAGGATCAATAATGGATTCTTCCCAACACTTGCAACCCTTAACAATATCATCTTACCTTTCGTTGGTATTTTTCTTACTAGCGATAGTGTTTGTGATATTTCCTTTATCAATTGGAATCCCTTATTCTGATCGTCTTCCAGTGATTCCGATAATACATCCGAAACATGGCAAAAAAATAAAAATTCGGATAAATTTAGCTACAGCTCCGCTAATTGCTATAGTAATATTATTGGCTACAAAAAGTATAGGATTTCAAGAAGTGGTAAAAGGGTTTTTAGGAACAGAAGGGATTCAACCATATAGTATAATGATTTTATTTTATGCTTTGGTGAGTCATTAATTCTTATCATTAAAATTACGATCATTATTTTTTTTTTTCTAATTTTGATTTAAATTAAAGGCTTACATATGCATCTCATTAGATGTAACGGGCTTTGTTGAATGTTGTGCTTACGCTTTTTCAAATAAAAGTGGAAAAGATGGGAGGAAATTATTCACTTATTTTTATATTTTGTTTAATTTAATGAGTGCATTTACAAGTAATGATGTAGTTGTATTGACCGGAACTAGTAAGCTTTCATTCAAATATATAAATATAAAAATATATAATGTTTTCTCTTTTAAAAGCCTTTATTTTTTCAATAGTATTCTTGGTATATTACACAAAAATATCAAAAATCGAGCCTCCAACTGCATTTCTGATTTCTGAATTTGTAGCTGCTAATATTGGTAAACTATTTAAAATTACTATTTAACTTATTTCACTATTTCTATATTAATTTTTTTTAACTTTATAATTTAATCAATTTACATTCTCTCATTTAAATTAGCATCAATGACTCTTTACATAGGTAACCCTACAAATGTAATAGTAGCTCAAGCTTATGGTATAACATTCTTAACTTACAGTGCTTGGATGATCCTCCCAACCATTACTGCCATGATTCTCGCTTACTTTGCACTTTATATTATATTTCGACGTTCAAATTTAATACCAGATGAAGTAAATTCACCAAAGCGTAATCCTAGTGATGCTTTAAAAGATAAGATAGGTGCAATATTTGGTGTGATAGTGTTGGGTAGCTGTTTAATCACATTAATGGGAACTAGTTTCACCTCCTTAAGTGTGTGGATTGTTACGTTACCTTTTGCTGTGATTATGTTAATTAGAGATATTTGGTATGATATGACAAAAGATAAAAAAAGCAATAATAATGTTAAGCGTGTAGATGAGGAAAAGGCTGATATTGAGACTATTGAATCTGAAAGAGTTAAAAAAAATATGGGCCTAGAAAAAAAGAAAGATGAAACTAAGGAAAATAATAAGAGTAATGAACACTTGTCTTCGGATACACAATTTAAAAGAAATGATTATGAAAATGAAAATGAACAGATTGTTGATATTAAATATGATTCATTAAATAATGATTTGGATGAAAATAATGAATTAGAGAAAGAAATAACAATGGAAAATAATTCTTTTCATTCCACATTTTTTTCACAGAAAAAAAAATCATCAGATTTAATTACTACACGTAGCGTTCCGCTATCAATTTTAAACTCTAAAAAGAAAAAGCCACATTCATCAAAAGAAGAATCATTCGATTCAAACCGAGAAAATGACTTATCCTCAATTTATAAGGAAGTAATATCGGAACCTCACGATAATGATAGCGATAATTCAATATTTAGCACATTTAAAAATGCTTTACCGACAGTTTATTCTGTAGTAATAAGAATGCCGGGAAATTTGTTGCCATTTGCATTAGGGATGTTTATTCTGGTTGAAGGTATGAAAATAATTCATCGATTTATAATTATTCAGTTTATCTTAAGTCCTTTTAAGCTCCTTACATGTTTAAAATTCTTTATTTTTTTCATAAAGCGTTATCATCACGAGGGTGGATTTCCAGATTCGCAATTGCAATCTCGGCATTAACGCCCACTTATCCAGTTGCTGTCATTTCCATAGCTATAATATCAATTATACTCTGCAATTTCTTAAATAATTTACCAATGACTGTATTATTAAGTCGAATATTGCAGGATGAAAATTTTGCAAAAGCCCCGCATGTAATACAAACACCCGCAATAAAACAAGGATGTATATACGCATTAATTATTGGAAGTAATATAGGTGCTTGTCTTACAATTGTAGGTGCTTTGGCTGGATTTATGTAAGTTTATACTAAAAAAAAAAGAATTAAGAAATCTAAAAAAAAAAAATCCGTTAATTAGAAACATTAATATTCTAAACTAACTTCTTTTTTTTTAAAAAAAAAAAAAATAGGTGGGATAAAATATTAAAAGACAAAGGCGAAAAAATTGGGTATTGGCAGTTTGTGAAATGGAACCTTGGAGTTTTACCAGTAATTGCCGTTGGAGCTTGTGGGGTTTTGATAATCGAACTTTGGGTTTTTTATGATAAGTTAAATAATTAAATGGTATGTTAACATAAAGAAATAAGAGTCGATTTAAAAAAAATAAGAGTCGTTTAACTCTGCAAACTATAATAACATTAATGTGAATCTTTTATTTAATTGGAGCTTAAAATACTATGTTTGGTTAAATGAGTAATTTAATATGAATTATATAATTGTAATATGGTTTTTAAATAATTTTCTATATGTTGCCAAAATAAATAATTTAATAGGGTGGCACATATATTAGCTAATGAAAAACTATTATTTACTCTACTCCTCTGGAAATAAGTGCCTACATTTTACATATAATCACCATTCTGATACTTATTATCAGGCAAATCGCCTCATGCTTCCAATAAAAGTTTTGTGATTAAATTAAATCAGTTGGCGATGATAACGAGCATTTAAAATTTGCCATTATACTACGTATTTGAATTCTTTGCAGATAATAAAAAAGTGTGGTGAATTTACTTTTAAGAGGCCGGAAAATGAAAATAATTACAAATAAGGGCCCAAAGTAAAAATAATTACATAAAGGCTCAAATTTTGAAAAATTTTACACTTAAGGACCAAAATAACTTTGCGTTATGATGGTAAAGTAGTACATATAAACAGTGATGACGTTCAATGAAGCAACCTACATTTTATATCCCATATCCTTTTTTCGCTTAATGAACCTTTCTTTTTACCAAGATAAGTTCGGCTAGGTTAAGCACGATATTTAGTTCTAAACTAATAAGTCAATCCTATATCAAGACTAGTTATAAAATATGATACACGTTTTGTGAAGGTTACTACGTGTTAATCGAAGAAATTTGGAACCGTAAAAGCTCATTCGTATTCGTAGAGAAAGTTAAATTACTTACTTTTAAAAATTGGCTAAAGTCGTTACAATTTTTACATGAAGTTGCTAAGAAAATAAATGCAATACTGAGTAAAAAGTAATACTTTTAACTGCCAAAAGAAAATTACATTTATTTATATAATTTCAAATATTAAAAACTTATTGCTAAATCTAATTATTTACGATAAAATTGGGCCTTTGATTGTAATATTTTTCAAAATTTGGTTCTTATAAGTAATTATTTTCACTTTGGACTCTTACGTATAATTATTTTCATTTTTCGGGCCCTTATATGTAAAATTCCCTAAAAAATATATATACTGTAATTGTGAAACTTTAAGTGCTCTCTATTGATTTTTACCTACCGCCAGAGCTGAAAAGGTTATCTCTATAACTTTTATTAATAGCTGAAGTTTATTGTAATTAATAAATTCTTATAACTAAATTATTAGTGTGTGAAAATTTAACATGTTATAGATTATTATTATCATTTGAGATATTCAAGGGCTATATAATGAAATATTTTATTTACAAACTTTTATAAAATAAAGATTTATTAGGTTTAAAATTATAATTATATAATGTCATATAACTTTCTCTGGTGATTATCAAGCATCTATATCAATTGATCAAATAAAGAGCACAATGATTATCAAGCATCACACCTTAATAAATAATCAATTGGTCAACACATAGTACCCCACCTCTTAATTTCTTATGTGGTGCTACTTTATCATCTACAAATTTCGTATTTTTTTGACATATATAAGGTCTTTTCATATTTAGTGTCGAGAACTATGAAAGCAGTCGGATATTCAGTTAATACCTCTTTAGAAAAATATGGTATGGCACAACCGCTGCATCCATTACTGCAGAATGAGCAAGTATAATTAATTCGAGCTCAGCTAGAACCACTTGGAATCCTTTATTATATAAAATAATTCAAATAATTGGCTTATGATAATATTGATAATAATATTACTAACATGTATATACAGTATTAAACTTATAGTACCTGGTATTTGATTAATTCCTTGATGTGATCCACAATAAAAAAATTCCCTGACATCAGAAAAAAGATAAATTTATGAATACAATTTCAAAATCACCTTGACGATCAACCAATGCAACGTCTCCAGTATGTAAAAGCCCATAATTATCAATCATAGCATTTGTAGCTTCTATGTTATTATGGTATCCCTACTTTATATTTACAAAAAATGCTGAGCATTAAGATTAAATGGTATCATGATATTACCTTCATTACAAACGCATAATTTTCCGGGTTTATTGTATCCTAATTCTGCAAGGTTAAATTACATATTAATTAATTAAAATATAATCGGTTAATATACCTTGTCCAACTTATAACAATATTTTAGCTGTTTAAGTTCGGAATAAGAACTCATTTATAAACATTTATCGCCTTAAACATCATAAATTAATATAATTCGTAATTAGTTGATAAGTTTAGTACCAGAGACAATGTCCTTTTCCTCACTTGTAGTTATGATTGGAGACGTCTCAGTAAGCTCTTAATAAATCGATAATAAATTCAAACTTAATATTTGTAAAATGGAAAGTACAAAAATCTGACACTATTACCATATCATTGCTTAATTGGTATTTTATAAAGATCATAAAAATCATCCATCGTTCATTATTTTACTTAAGGATGCCACACCACAAAATACTGTATCCACATTTTGACATACTTTCAATAGAGGGAAGTTGACTAATTCAAGTATGATCGGTGGAACTGCATAAATAAAGTTGACTTTATATTTTTGATTACTGTAACGAATTAAAAATTTAATTTTTAATAATTCATACTAAAATGGTGGCTTGGTGGCTTAAGCACATGAATATCATTGTGGCCACATTAAGGCGTGGGGATGGCTACGTATACGTAGTCGTTTAAACTTGATGGGCAATGAAAGTTAGAAAAGCCCACTATGTAGCGAAGTAGAAGCCGCATAATCAACAAGAAGGTCGTAAGCCATCGTAGTGGTAACGAAGTAACGCAGTTAGAGCTTCAAAATGTATATAAAGGCCTCGAGTTCAAGGCCAAGAAAGGGGGATTAAGTTTCTTTCGATGTAAATTAAGTTCCTTTCGATGTAAATAAAGAATTCCCTATTATTATTAAATAAAACCTATCTTTCTTTGAATACCGAAATTATACTTATCTTTGAATTCGACTTGTAACTTTAATAACCCTTTTCGTAACTCAATTCGACGGACTGAATTGACTTGTAACCTCGACTCGGCTTTATTAAGACTCGAATTCGATATAACCCCGTTTTGGTTAATTCTTCGAAGTTATACACGTGATGCATATCGGCCTACCAATAGGTTTATAGAAAGTCTTTTAGTTGGGATATTTATTTAGTAAACGTTGTCTCTTTTAGTCTTACCAGTATTGGCTGGTCCATTTGAAAGTAACTACATTCGTCTCAGAAGTCTCATGCACCTGTAGGAAATTCCTAAACCTCTACATCGACACCCTAAACCCCGTGATACACCTTTCGATCCCACCAATCCTCTAAATAACCCAGATATCTGCCTCTAATCATACCCCGTGACCCATATATATTTATATTTATATCTCTTTCACCGTACACGGTTGGAGCGTAAATTGGCACTATTGTCTATATTGTTTTATCCGCTCTCCCAAACAACCGTTACAATACATCGATAAAATTTCGTCTAGTTAAATCTGGAAAGTATCACCGCTAAAGCACCCTTTAAATTTATTGATATCATGTAAGTGTTTTGACTAATGAACCATTTCTTTCATTATTAAAAGCTTACCAAAACTGGAACTAAATAATGACAAAGACAGTTCCATAGATATGGAAAAAGGCTGTAAAAGAAAAATATTAGAAAACTCGTCTTTGTTTTTGTTTTTAATCAATAATAAATTTTCAGTAATAAATATTTACTACGAGTTCTAAAAGATGGAAAATTAAAGAAGTAATACAGCAGTAGTATGCTTATGATTGAGATTTTTAATAACGTCATTATAAACAATTCCATTAATTTTAAACCTTTAAACTTTTTACTTGTTCGTTAGGGTTAGGGTTAGGGTTAGGGTTAGTATTAGTGTTAGTGTTAGTGTTAGGGTTAGGGTTAGGGTTAGGGTTAGTGTTAGGGTTGTAGAATTATTTTAACTATAGAACATTTAAAGGCACTTATAAGTAAGAATGGAATCTAACGAAATAATCAGTGTTATATTAGCTACAACATTTGTATGTGATTTAACACCTTTTTGTCTTCCGGTAGTTCCAAGCTATAGCATAAAAATGCAACTGTAATCCTAGCTTTCTCTAAAGAATATGAAACAGGTTCTGCTTCACGATCACCAATAAGCGAACAATGAGGTCAAAATCCGCAAACTCACTAATTGCTAAACAAAAAGATCCTTGATTCTGCTTCTTTGGTAGTTTTAATGACGGTATTAAAATATTCAGGATGTACAATTATAAAGGAAGCACCTGAATTGATCAATTGAATGCAAATTCACTTGCTATTCACTTTAAATTTGCTTTTGCTACTTTTCTGCCTAATTTCAATTTCATTAATAGAGTTTTTTTTTCAAAGCACGATTTCTTAGTATGTTTTTAATTTACCGGCTGCTATCATACCAAAAACAACAATGGGATAATCAATCTACAGCTTAATTAAATTTGAATCATTAAATAACGAAAAGATGAAATTGTACATGATTAGAAGAGAAAATTTCCAACACTTCATGATGCTTAAATCCAGTGAATTTTCTCGTGTCTTTTTTTAAGCCAAAAGTAATTTTTTAATCGTTATTCCATCAGTAAATATGTTCTTATTTTCTGAAATTTTAATTTTATTATTGATCGCATATTTATAAATTCCTATTCAACTTCTGGATAGCTTGAATTAAAGATCATGTCGTATATAATATTACAATGTTTTCAAATTACCGTGATCAGCAAATTCATATATCATACTAGGAATCAATATATAAATTGGTCAAAAATTTGAGCCAATCATAAATTGGTGTTTTTTTCCAGATTTCTATTCCTAGTGTAATGCGTGGAATTGCTGACCACAGATAATGTACCACTATTGACCGTTTTATAATAATTCTTATCATATTGGCGGATATGTGGAATTAGATCCCTGAATTTGATAATTTGAAAATGTTTAATGTAATGGTTGAATATGTAAAGTTATACAAAAACGATCTACACCTCTATAGTTAAAGTAACCAATTACAGTTGATTTAAAATTAGTGGAACTTATGATCAGCAATTTTCAATAATTATTTTTCGGTAATAAAAGATGTTTTTCAATAATATAATTTTCAGACGATTCAAGATTGTACCATGGTGATATACCAGCTGAAAATTATATTATCGCAAACTACATTCTTTATCAGTTATTATTGTAAACTGCCTGTAATTTCAATAATTATAATTACCGTAGTTTGCCAATAAATTTATTATGTGTTCCAATAATTTCTATAAATAAAATCTTATTGATTTATGGAAATACTCGTAAATTAATTGGCTTGGATATCCTAAATTTTTTTCTTTTTTTATATTTAAAAACTTATGATACGAGCAATCAAGGCTAGTGATGCCACCGAAATTGATTTTTGAAAAAGACCTATTTCGTCTTCATTAGAAAAAATTAAAATTTTTTATAAGGAAGAGAAATAAAATTTATATAGATATGTTCCTTATAATTTTGTCTATTCAAAAAAATTATCAAATAATTTCGTCTTTCAAGTAAAATAGGTCAAAAACAATTTCATTTTCAAATTTTAATTTCGGGTTTTAGAACCCGAAATGCTTTCGTCCTCATGTATAATCAAGGCTAAGCGTACACAAAAATAAAAAAAGATAATTAAAGAAATTAGAAGTGTGAATCATTTTGTATTATTAGAAGTTGACCATAAGTCAACTATTCGAAAAACTACAAAGCGCCAAATATTTCCAGGGATCCGACACTAACTCATTAGCTGGTCAGGTGGGTTATACAGGGCTCAAGGCATTAGTCGATCAGTTAGTGTTATACAGGGCCAACCTATCAGCTAATTTAAGCAGATCTACCTGCTGATTATGTGATATTACACCAGGCATTGATGGAAAATCACATAAATACACATTCCATAGATTTTCTCTCTCTCTACTCACAAGCAAATCAACTGTCAGAAAAAAATCATGCAGATTATTACATTTAGCCAATAAAAGCAAATTTACGCAAGAATGGATTTTCTTAACCAATTCACATCTAACCAGAAACGTACTTATAAAAAACTATTCAAATATTTCGATATCACCAATTCTGTTACAAAAAATACGCGTTGCAGACCTTAAAATATGTTTCAGACAATAAACTTGCTGAATTTTATCCATACGGTTTCTCGGAATGTCTTTTGAATTCTGTAATTGATCTGAGTTAAGTTTTATCGTTTTTGTATTTTATCATTTTTAGTACCTTGTAATAGTATACTACCGGTATTAGTATTTCTTTACTTATCTGAGAAATTGCGGTAGTATACTGTTGGGCATCATGTGGTTGTACTTCTTGATACATATAGTCTCTTTGACAAGGTATGAATTATCTGTTTTAGGGTCTATAATTTAGATAAAAAATTGATTATGTTTTTTCTTAAAATAATAATTCATAGAACAAGTTTCTGTTTTCTTTACTTATTGTACTAAGGATATAATGTATATGTAAACTAAATAATTTCTATTTTATTTAATTGATTTATTTCTTTAGCTTAAAGAAAAAGATTCAAAAAAATCAATAAAATCATTTCATAAAAGAATTCTTAGCAAGTATATTACCGTATGTTTAAATTTTAACTATTATTTAATGTTAGAAAGGAATTATATAAAATATAAAGAATTTTATTTTTGCTTAGAACGATGATATTAGAACCTATCTATAGTTTATCGGAAAAAGTGAAATGCATAATCGTATTTGGCAATGCTTGGATGAAGTAAACCTTGACAATATTAGCCATGATGAGCCTTCAATTATCGATACTGAAAATCCAACTGATTGGCTCAATGGAGAATAATTTCAGATACTAGCTGCTGTGACAATAAAAAATTTTTCAAAAATAATGAAAAATTTTTTACGAATTCAGAAGATACAGCAATAAAATAACACTAGTAAATATTTAAAAATATAAGCAAATATTAAAAACATTTTTAACTAATTAGATTTTATATTTATATTTTAGTAAGTGGATTAGAAAGCTAACGGTTCCATATAAGAAACTAATTATATACCTTCTTCAATTTAAACCCTTGAAGACTTGACGCAAAAGTTTTTTGTAAGCAAACTATGCAATGAAGGGACATGGCTAGCTTGATGCTATATTAATCTCTCTAAGATATTCATCAAGATCTTTCAAGGCTAAACGTATACAAAAAAAAAAAATGATAATTAAAGAAATTAGAAGTGCGAATCATTTTGTATTATTAGAAGTTGACTATAAGTCTGTCACGATCAAGATGATCAAGATCACGATCGTAGTTATGTGCACACATGATTGGACGATTGTGACCACGATCACGTACATGGAATCAATTTCAATCACTCGGATCGAGGCATTATTACGATACAATGAAGTAATAACGATAGAAGTTAGTAAGTCGTAAGTTAGTTAGTCAAGGGATGCGCATAATAAATGTAATTAGTAATGTAGCAATAAAGATAGTTAGAGTAGTATAAATACGAACCTTTGTAAAAGCTATTGTCCCAGTTTGCTTAATAAAATACTATTATCTTTTCTTTTCCTTCGAATTCTTTGACTCAAGTTGTACTTGTTACAGTTTAAGCAAACTAATAAATCCAAACCCTTGTCTTAGTAACTCCGTATCTTGAGAGAGAAAAAAAAATTTTTTTTGTAATAATCTATATATATAAACATAATATATAAAATTATTCAAGTATCATAGAAAATCAAGCAGAACACAATGACCTTGACAATATCGTGGCAGCGTTACAGCAGATTTAACAAAACAATCAGGCGCTTCATCGAGAAAATAAACTTTAAGACAGACAGTGGAACAACTGGCTGCTCGAGCCTTTGAGGAAAATAGGCCACTTATGCCTAAAATAAGTTTACCTGATAAGTTTGATGGTTCACGAAACAAGTTCCATGGGTTTTTAAATCAAATACGTCTGGTATTACGCATACAACCCCAGCGCTATCCTGATGATACAACCCAAGTGGGATTGGTAGAAAGCCTATTGACGGAACTGGCCTTGGCTTGGTTTGCCCCCCTGTTAGAAAGAGCCTCACCTTTGCTAAAAACCTTTGATGCTTTCATAGAGGCCTTTGAAGCTATGTTTAGTGACGCAGATAAAGCCAGGATGGCCACTAATAAAATCTGAAAACTTACCCAAGGATCTAAATCAGCAGCAAGCTATTCCTCTAAGTTCTGACAAATCGCAGGGACCTAGATTGGGGTGAAGCTGTATTAATCGATTAATTCCACACAGGTTTACATGGAGATGTAAAAGATTTGCTCCTTATATTAACGGAACCTACCTTGCTTGATGACGTGGTTACAAAAGCCGAGAGGTGCGATAATTGAATCTTGAACGTAAACAGGAACGCCGCTCTGATACCAGAGTAAGCTAGAACCGATCTCAACCCACTGATACCAATCCAAATCAAGGTCCGGAGCTGATACAAATTGACGTTGTCAGATCTAAATCGTTATCTGAGAAAAAGAAGAGACATCGACGCGCTAATAACCTATGTTTGTATTGTGGAGATTCTGGACACCTGGCAAAAAATTGTCACAGAAAGAATAGTAGTAATACTAGTAATAATACAAAACAGTATAGAATTAACGTAGCAGCTGTAAACCAAGATCAGTCATCAAAAGAATAGTCCTAGTCACAGTAAGGGAGTTGCAGCTGGACAAAACACATACAAAGATCCCTACAACTCTACTAACAATTAAATCAGCTGAAGCCTTTGTTTTTCCAGTAAAATTGCAATTTTAGGATAGAACTAGCCTGGCAACTACGGTATTAGTGGACTCAGGAGCGTCATTATGTTTTTTAGATACCTCACTGGCCCGACTTTATTCTATATCTATAGTTGAGAAACCCGTACCCCTTTCTGTATAGGTGATCAATGGAAGGGAAGTTGCTTCAGGAGCTGTAACTCACGAAATGATACCCCTTCAGCTTTGTTTACAAGATCATCAGGAGATTATTTCCTTCAACCTTATGCCTTCCCCCTACTACAAAATTATCTTGGGTCTGCCTTGGCTAGTCAAACATAACCCCAAAATTGATTGGAAAGAACGATCTTTTATATTTTCAACTGGCCCCTGCTTTAAAAAGTTGGACAACTTACAGAATGTAGAAGCCGTTTCTTTGAAAACTGAGAATTAGAACCAACTTTATCTGATACGCATTTTCTCGTTGCTAATGACCCTCCCATCCACTACTCAGGCAATTATTCTTGAGAAATATCAAGATTTTGTGACATATTTGATAAAAAGGAAGCTGACAAATTACCAGAAAACAGACCTTATAACTGCGGCATCGATTTGCTTTCTGGCGCCCAGCCACCGTGGGGTCCTATCTACACATTATCGGAACAAGAACTCAAAACTCTCAAATAGTACATTGAAGTACACTTGGAGAAAGATTTTATCAGGCACTCTAAATCTCTGGTGGGGCTCCTGTTTATTCGTCAAAAAGAAAGATAGGTTTTTGCGCCTTTGTGTAGATTTTAGATGCTTGAATAAGCTCACTATTAAAATAGATACCCCTTGCCTCTTATTCCCAAGTTGCTAGACCGTTTGTCTGGTACAAAATAATTTACAAAAATAGACCTCAGGAGTGCCTATAACTTAGTACGAATTCTCCCAGGTGACGAGTGGAAGACTGCCTTCCGCACTCGTTACAGGCACTTTGAATATATGGTTATGCCTTTTGGGCTGACCAATGCCCCTGCAGTTTTTCAGCACTTAATGAATGACGTTTTTCAGGATATTCTTGATCAATTCGTTATCATTTATCTGGATGACATTTTAATTTACTCTTCCACCCAGGAATAGCATGATCATCGCATGAAACTTGGTTTGGAAGGGCTACGAAAGTTCAGCCTGTATGCTAAGTTAGAGAAATGTGAATTTGATAAAAATAATATTAGTTTTTTGGGATATCATATCACTCCAATGGAATTTATATGGAACAGGGAAGGTAGAATCTATCCTTTCATGGCCAATTCCAAAATCGATTAGGCACGTCCAGCAGTTTCTAGGTCTTGCAAACTACTATTGACACTTTATCAAAAATTATTCTCAACTTGTCATTCCTCTAACAAATCTGACCCGTAAGGATAATACAATTCTCAGCTGGACTCTTGCAGCACAACATGCTTTCAACTTACTGAAAACGGCATTTACATCCCCACCACTTCTGGTACATGCCGACCCCAATAAAAGTTACCACCTAGAGACTGATGCTTCTGACTTTCTTTGGGGGCAGTACTGTCTCAGAACCAAAAAGATAATAAGTTACACCCTATTGCATACTATTCCAGAAAATTTTTCTTGACTGAAATCAATTACAACATTTATGACAAAGAATTATTAGCAATCGTGTCAGCTTTCAAGTATTGGCGGCAATACTTGGAAGGAACCCAGCACAGGGTCAAGGTATATTGTGACCAAAGAAATCTCCAATATTTTGCTACTATGAAGGTTCTAAATCGATGACAAGCTCATTGGGCCCTTCAACTTTCAGACTACAACTTTGAAATAGTGTTCCGACCTGGAAAAGAACAGGAGAAATCTCACGTCGACCTGATTATATCCAGGAAGGCACCGAGCCCTCACCACAACTTCAAAACATTAGACGCCACTTTTATTACACCTATTGATCATATGTGAGAAACAAAATACGCTTTCAACTTCGATCTGATTCACTTGCAAAAGATGTATTAGCCCACTTATATGGCCCAAAACTGAAATTAATAAAAAGGGTACGTTCTGATTATTCCAAATTCTCTTATCAGGATGGATTGCTATTCAGGAACGGCCTTTTGTATGTTCTAGAGAATACGAAGAGACTCAAGTTACTTCAACTAAGGCATAACTCAAAATTGGCAGGGCACTTTGAAATAGCCAAAACTCTTGAATTAGTAAAACAGGACTACTGGTGGCCTCGATTGCAAAAATATATACAAAATTATATTAAGTTCTGTGATATTTGCGGCAGGGCAAAAACACCAAGACATAAAAGCTCAGGACTATTATTGCCTTTGCCAATCCCCTCACGACCTTGGCAATCAATTTCTATGGACTTCATAACAGACTTACCCGATTCGTCTTGGCATAATTCTATTCTTGTTGTTGTGGATCAATTATCAAAAATGGCTCATTTTTTAGCTTGCACTAAAATATTACTGCGGAACAAACTGCTCACCTATTGTTCCACAAAATAATTCGTCTTCACAGTATCCCAGAAGATATAACATCAAATCGAGGACCACAATTCGTATCAAAGTTCTGAAAACGTCCCTTTGAACTTCTAGATACCACAATCAACAGTCGGACAGTCAGAGTGAGAGAGTAAATCAGATATTAGAACAATATTTAAGATGCACTATTAATTATCACCAAAATGACTGGGCGGAATTGCTTACCTTCGCTGAAATTGCATATAATAATTCTATGCACACATCCACTAAATTTACTCCATTTTTTGCGAATTATGGTTTCCACCCTCCATTTGAATTGCAATGGTCAGTCGATCTACAGTACCTGTGGCTGAAAACAAAATTTCTACACTAAAGAAAATTGGTTCTACCTTGCATGATGAACTATCAATCGCTCAACAACGTTATAAATGTAATGCTGACAAATTTCGCCAGAACAGTCCATCATATAAAATAGGTGACAAAGTTCGGTTATTACAATGTAACATTTACACCTCAAGCCCTCTGAAAAACTGGACTATCGCTGCCTTGGACCTTTTACTGTTTCTGCACAAATAAACCCTGTTGCTTACCAATTAGTTCTGCCTCCTACATTGCGAATCCACAACATGTTCCATGTCTCATTATTGGAACCCTATACTCATAATATCATTCCTGGAAGGACGCGAGAACCTTCCCTGCCTGTACTAATTGATGGCGATAATGAATTTGAAGTTAACGAAATTGTTAATCCTAAATTTATCAACTGCAAGTTACATTACCTGGTAGACTGGAATAGGTATAATGTTGGAGACAGATCATGTGAGCCAGCAGAGAACCTTGTTAACGTGCAGGAAGCAGTGGGTAAATTTTATCAATACTATCCTACTAAGCCTAAACCTAAGCCTCAAAAAACTGGACGGAGGCTTTTGAGAGGGAGAAACTGTCACGATCAAGATGATCAAGATCATGATCGTAGTCACGTGCACATGTGATTGGACGATCGAAACCACGATCATGTTCATGAAATCAATTTTAATCACTCGGATCGAGGCATCATTACGATACAATGAAGTAATAACGATAGAAGTTATTATGTCGTAAGGTAGTTAGTCAAGGAATGCGCATAATAAATATAATTAGTAATGTAGCAATAGAGATAGTTAGAGTAGTATAAATACGAACCTCTGTAAACAGTGTTGGCATTGGACAATGATCAATAAAATTTTATTGAATTATTGGACTATTGGAATTCGGACCAGTCCAAAAAATTTCAATACATATTGAGACCATTGGCATTGGACAATATCCAAATTTTATTATTTATTTATTGGATATAGTCCAATTCCAGTCCAATTCCAGTCCAATTTTAATTTATTTAATATTTAAAAAAATTTTTTACATATCATTACTTCAATCATATTAATACAGTAATATCAATATAGGTAAAAAATACATATTTTTATACTATATTTTCTTATTATTTAGACCAAATGGCAAATTTATGTAGTTTGTCAGTCTTGTTTATCTCGGCATCACACAAAATTTCGTATTATGAATTTTTGTCCAATAAAATTGTACTACGTGATAGAAATCTAATTGGCTAATTTTAATGGACCCTGATCCCCCGGTTCAAATTTTTATTGGAATATTTTGGACTAGTTCAAATGTTCCAATTCCAATTGGATAAATATTCCAATTCCAATAAATGCCAACACTGTCTGTAAAAGCTATTGTCCCTAGTTTGCTTAATAAAATACTATTATCTTTTCTTTTCCTTTGAATTCTTTGACTCAAGTCATACTTGTTACAAAGTCAATTATTCGAAAAACTACAAAGCGCCAAATATTTCAGGGACCCGACACTAGCTCATTAGCTGATCAGGTGAGTTATACAGGGCTCAAGGCATTAGTCGATCAGTTAGTGTTATACAGGGCCAATCTATCAGCTAATTTAAGCAGACCAACCTGCTGATCACATGTTATTGCACCAGGCATTGATGGAAAATCACATAAATACACATTCTATAGACTCTCTCTCTCTCTACTCACAAGCAAATTAACTGTCAGAAAAAATTCATGCAGATTATTACGTTTAGCCAATAAAAGCAAATTTACGCAAGAATGGATTTTCTTAACCGATTCACATCTAACCAGAAACGTACTTATAAAAAACTATTCAAATATTTCGATATCACCAATTCTGTTACAAAAAATATGCATTGCAGACCTTAAAATATGTTTCAGACAATAAACTTGCTGAATTTTATCCATACGGTCTCTCAGAATGTCTTTTGAATTCTGTAATTGATCTGAGTTAAGTTTTATCGTTTTTGTATTTTATTATTTTTAGTATCTTGTAATAGTATACTAATAGTATTAGTATTTCTTTATTTATCTGAGAAATTGCGGTAGTATACTGTTGGCATCATGTGGTTGTACTTCTTAATACATATAGTCTCTTTGACAAGGTCTGAATTATCTGTTTTAGGGTCTACAATTTAGATAAAAAATTGATTATGTTTTTTTCTTAAAATAATAATTTATAGAACAAGTTTTTATGTTCTTTACTTATTGTACTAAGGATATAATGTATATGTAAACTAAATGATTTCTATTTTATTTAATTGATTTATTTCTTTAGCATAAAGAAAAAGATTCAAAAAAATCAATAAAATCATTCCATAAAAGAATTCTTAGCAAGCATATTACCGTATGTTTAAATTTTAACTATTATTTAACATTAGAAAAGAATTATATAAAATATAAAGAATTTTATTTTTGCTTAGAATGATGATATTAGAACCTATCTATGGATTATCAGAAAAAGTGAAATGTATAATCGTATTAGGCAATGCTTGGAGGAAGTAAATCTTGACGATATTAGCCATGATGAGCCTTCAATTATCGATACTGAAAATCCAACTGATTGGCTCAATGGAGAATAATTTCAGATACTAGCTGCTGTGACAATAAAAATCTTTTTAAAAATAATGAAAATTTTTTACGAATTCAGAAGATACAGCAATAAAATAATACTAGTAAATATTTAAAAATATAAGCAAATATTAAAAACATTTTTAACTAATTAGATTTTATATTTATATTTTAGTAAGTGGATTAGAAAGTTAATGTTTCCATATAGGAAACTAATTATATACCTTTTTCAATTTAAACCCTTGAAGACTTGACGCAAAAGGTTTTTGTAAGCAAACTATGCAATGAAGGGACATGGCTAGCTTGATGCTATATTAATCTCTCTAAGATATTCATCAAGATCTTTTAAGGCTAAGCATACACAAAAGAAAAAAATGATAATTAAAGAAATTAGAAGTGCAAATCATTTTGTATTATTAGAAGTTAACTATAAGTCAACTATTTGAAAAACTACAAAGCACCAAATATTCCCAGGGACCCGACACTAACTTATTAGCTAATTAGGTGGGTTATACAGGGCTCAAGGCATTAGTCGATCAGTTAGTGTTATACAGGGCCAACCTATCAGCTAATTTGAGCAGACCCACTTGCTGATCACGTAATATTACACTAGGCATTGATGGAAAATCACATAAATACACATTCCATAGACTCTCTCTCTACTCACAAGCAAATCAACTATCAGAAAAAAAATTATGCAGATTATTACGTTTAGCCAATAAAAGCAAATTTACACGAGAATGGATTTTCTTAACCAATTCACATCTTACCAGAAACTTACTTATAAAAAACTATTCAAATATTTCGATATCACCAATTCTGTTACAAAAAATACGCATTGCAGACCTTAAAATATGTTTCAGACAATAAACTTGCTGAATTTTATCCATACGGTCTCTCAGAATGTCTTTTGAATTCTGTAATTGATCTGAGTTAAGTTTTATCATTTTTGTATTTTATCATTTTTAGTACCTTGTAAAAGTATACTACCAGTATTAGTATTTCTTTATTTATCTGAGGAATTGCGGTAGTATACTGTTTGGCATCATGTGGTTTTACTTCTTGATACATATAGTCTTTTTGACAAGGTCTGAATTATCTGTTTTAGGGTCTACAATTTAGATAAAAAATTGATTATGTTTTTCCTTAAAATAATAATTCATAGAACAAGTTTCTGTGTTCTTTACTTATTGTACTAAGGATATAATGTATATGTAAACTAAATAATTTCTATTTTATTTAATTGATTTATTTCTTTAGCATAAAGAAAAAGATTCAAAAAAATCAATAAAATCATTTCATAAAAGAATTCTTAGCAAGCATATTACCATATGTTTAAATTTTAGCTATTATTAAACATTAAAAAGGAATTATATAAAATATAAAGAATTTTATTTTTGCTTAGAACGATGATATTAGAACCTATCTATGGTTTATCGGAAAAAGTTAAATGCATAATCGTATTAGGCAATGCTTGGAGGAAGTAAACCTTGACGATATTAGCCATGATGAGCCTTCAATTATCGATACTGAAAATCCAACTGATTGGCTCAATGGAAAATAATTTAGATACAAGCTGCTGTGACAATAAAAAATTTTTCAAAAATAATGAAAAATTTTTTATGAATTCAGAAGATATAGCAATAAAATAACACTAGTAAATATTTAAAAATATAAGCAAATATTAAAAACATTTTTAACTAATTAGATTTTATATTTTATATTTTAGTTAACGGATTAGAAAGCTAATGTTTCCATATAGGAAACTAATTATATACCTTTTTCAATTTAAAACCTTGAAGACTTGACGCAAAAGGTTTTTGTAAGCAAACCATGCAATGAAAGGACATGGCTAGCTTGATGATATATTAATCTCTCTAAGATATTCATCAAGATCTTTCAAAAACGAAAGAAAAACTTAAGAAAACTAATAAATGTATATTTTTATATTAAAAATTGCCCTATAAAAATTTTTGAAAATGTATCCCAACATAATCCAGACATTTTTCAAAATTTGTTTATAGAGCTAGCATTCAATTTTATATCTAATATATAAATTATGCTATCATTAATAGACAAAAAAAAATTATTTTGAATGCTTAAAGATGTTTATGACCATATTGTCGAAATATCTTTTGAAAAATATCCTTTTCTTGATATTGATTCATTCAAGGAAATGGAAATTTATAATGGTGTTAAAATTACAGGTAATTTTTAGCTCACTAATTTTATTAATAGAATTAAATATTTTAATTTTTTAGCATTTACAATGAAAATTTACTGTTTTGATAAGCCAGGTTTTGGATTATATAAAGTATGAAAGGTTGATGAAGTTGTAATACCAGTTAAAACAGAAAACAATAACATAGATAAAATTTTTGAAAGATTAATGGTAGGTATAAAAATTCTCGATGATTTGTATTATTACTATTATTAATATTAAATCAAATACAGTTTTCTGTTAATCAAACAATAAAATATATAGAAGAAGTAAAGAAAATGGCTAAATTAAAAAGAAGCAAACAACAACAAATACTGAATGGAAAAATCTATTCGGAAAACTATATCTTCATGTGAATATCACGATATTTAATAAAGTTGCTATTCAATAATTACCTAATAACCTAAATAGCGAAAATTTTGGTTTAACAACAATACTACCAGAATGATCTAAATTATAAAATTAAGAATTAATAAAGCTACTCATCCAATTTTGAAAAATCATGACAGACAACATTTCCATAGTTCATGTTTACATGAAATTTACACATGAAAGCTTCACAATATCATTAAAGTTTCTCTAACAGATTTTCCAGGCACATTCTCTTCTAGCTAGATTGTGGTTTGGGACAGCTAAGATTTTCTAGTTCCCTTATGCGCGTCATGCATTTGTCTGCCTTAAGAGTTTTAGTTCTTCCAATTTCTTCACTTTGACATTCAGATTCCAAGAACATAATGTTTGTAAAAATTGCTACGAATTTCAGCATTTTTTGGGGTTTTAATGTTAGTTTAGGGCTTTGTAGAAAAAAGCTATTAATAAACTCTTTTTTTGTTATAAAATATTTATAGCTGTATATTAATATTAATATAAAATGATACGTTATTTGTTAGAGTACTCAAAAAAACCTCTGTAGGGGGAATGTCACAAGCCTGTTGTTCAGATTTGTGACAAGATGAGACTGATCTGAATATTGTTCCCTACACTAAAAAATAAAGTATAATAACTAAATTAGAATTTACTTGGTTTGTAATTATATACTATATCCTTAGTGCACTTTATAAACACATAGCAGCTTGTCCTATGAATTGACTATTTCAGGAAAGAACATAACCAATTTCTTATCCAAAATTAGTAGACGCTAAATGGATAACTCAGACCTCACCAAGACAAATACAGGGTGTAGATGAGATTTTCTGTATGTGATCAATCGATTTCTGGGCCAGGTCAGTGTTACATGATCGCGTGAGCACTTTCCTGTTTCACAAATTAACATAATAAAAATAAATACACAGATCACTTTCTTTTTTTAACCAACCTCCTTTTTTAACGTCGCCATTCGTGTTATCGCTATTGGTTTTATCTTTTGTTTTATTGTCAGTTGCAATTGCTGTCGTTGCGTTTAAGTAAGTCGTTTCACTAGTGTTGGTTTACTTTTTTTTCTTCTATTGTCGTTTCGTCATGTCTTTGAGTTTCTTGTACTGCCGTTTCATTTGTAGCTTTTCATTTTTTTTTTTCTATAGTGTTCTCATTTCTTTGCCGTTTCTCTTACCGTTTCTCTTGCCGTTTCTCTTGCCGTTTCTCTTACTGTTTCTCTTACTGTTTCTTTTGCCATTTCTCTTACCGTTTCTCTCTCTTGCCGTTTCTCTTGCCGTTTCGCTAGGTGTCGTGTCACTGTAATTGTTGTTAATGGGTAGGTTAGTGTTAGATAAGGGATAGGGTTAGAGGTTAGATTGTAGTATTAGTGCGTGTTTAGTATAGAAATAATTATGTAAATGAAGATAATTATAAAACACAAATAAATAAAATTAATATGAGAGAATTTAAATAAAAAAAGAAAAACAATTAAAAATAAAAATAAATTCAAACCTGAAGACAAGATTATTTCTTTAACCATGCTAATTGTTCAACATATTCTTTATGCCATAACAGTTTTCTATTTGAATCGTATTAATGCTTTATCTATAAAGAAATAAATAATTTATTTAAAATGAATAAAATAATTTTTTTTAAATAAAATAAATAAAAAGAATTAAAAAAATAAATAATTAATTTAGAAAAAATTAAATTAAACTGAATTTTTAAATAATTTAAAAATCATTAAATAAAAAATAATTTAAAAAATATTAAAACGAATTAAAAAAAAAATAAAAAATAATTTAAAAACGAATTAAAAAAAAAATAAAAAAAAATTTAAAAACAAATTAAAAAAAAATAAAAAAATTAAAAATTAAAACGAATTAAAAAATTTTTAAATTTTTTTATTTTTTTTAATTTTATTTTTCTTTTTTACTACAAAAATAAGATACTAGATCGCGATTGGTAAAAAAAGAAAATAATAATTAAAATGAATTAAAAAAAAAATTAAAAAAAATTTAAAAATTATATTTTTTATTTTTATTTTTTTTCTTTTTAATGTTTTAACTTTATTTTTTTTTAATTCGGTTTAATTTTTTATATTTATTTTTTAATTTATTTTATTTTAATTCGTTTAAATTTTTTTATTTTTATTTTTTTAATTCGTTTTAATTTCCTTTCTTTTTTTTTAAATTATTTTATTTTATTTTTTTATTTTAATTTAATGTTTCTATTTTTTTAATACGTTTTATTTATTTTTTTATTTAATAAAAAAAATAATTTAATAAATTATTTATTTAATTTCAGAAAAAATTATAGGAACAACCACCACCAATTATTTGGGAGAATAATTAAACCTTGTCTTCAGGTTCAGATTTAATTTTATTTCGAATTGTTTTTCCTTTTTTCTTTAAATCCTCTTATATTAATTTTATTTATTTTGTATATTATAATTATCTTCATTTACATAATTATTTCTATGCTAAACTCGCACTAATACTACAATCTAATCTCTAACTCTATCTCTTATCTAACACTAACCCACCCATTAACATTAATTATAGTGCCACGACACCTAGCAAAATGGGAAGAGAACGGCAAGAGAGAGAAATGGCAAGAAAAATGGCAAGAGAAATGGAAAGAGAAATGGCAAGAGAAACGGCAAGAGAAACAGTAAGAAAATGGCAAGAGGAACGGTAAGAGAAATGACGATACTATAAAAAAAAGAAAATGAAATACTACAAATGAAATGGCGGTACAAGAAACTTAAAGAACGATGAAACGACAATAGAAGAAAAAAAAGTAAACTGCCACTAGTGAAACAACTTACCTAAATGCAACGACAGAAATTGCAATTGACAATGAAACAAAGATAAAACCAAAAACGATATAACAGCGACAACACGAACGGTGACATTAAAAAAAAAGGTTGGTTTAAAAAAAAACAGTGATCCGTGTATTTATTTTTTTTATGTTGATCTGTGAAACAGGAAAGTGCTTATGTGATCACATGACACTGACCTAGCCCAGAGATCGATTGATCACGGGACCCGAAAAATCTTACCTACATCCTGTATCTGTCCCTCGCCAAAAAGACCACATGGGTGTGTCAATAATATATTGTTGCAAGGTACTAAATTTTTGATAGGTGCCAACTAATATATTATTGTGAGATACAGCCACATGACCCCAACAGTATGCTACCACAGATTATCAAGTAACCATAGGTGCCAGCAGCTATATACTATTATAAGGCATACTAGGGATGGGGTTCGGTCAGTTACGGTCAGTTACCAGCGGTCAGTCAGTTGTTGTCGATTATAGTTGATTTTTTAGATATACAACAATGTAACAGTAACAGTTATAATAGTTTAGCTCCGCTTATAGGCTAACTGAACCCATTGTTACCCCTGCAAATTAAAAAATTTTTTTTACCCTTGCTTGATTGACCAATCGACCTTCAATTGATCATCCTTAAACCTTCTTTGATCGTACTCCCATACTACGTTTCTTTTCTGATTATCTTTCTTTATTTGTAATACTACTATATTATATTTATTTTCCTTATTTATATTTTATCACCCCGCATAGATGGATAACGCAAACCCCGGCTTTACATAATCATATGATGAATTATCTCTTATATCTCCCATCACATAATATTAATAATACATGATCAATTATGTATGAATTATTATTGCTTCGTTTATGGACAAACGAACATAAAGCATTTAAATATTACCAAATCGCTCATTGTACAAAGGGAGCATGTAATTAATTTCATAGGAGGAGATGAATGCAATTGAAGTATTCAATTATTACCACCCTGTTTGTGGCATAAAGAAAGGTACACGATTGATTACAGAAACATTGTCGTGTAAGATTATAACTGTATTAAAATTTAGATAGCGGAATGAAGATATTCTGACAATGGATTAGTTTAAATTATTTATATGTATCGATTATGTATTTAAAGTCGAAAGATTTGCTTTAATAAATTTTCTTCAGACTTCGCTCTGATTAATAAACTCTAATTATAAGTTAGTAGGCATTTCAAAGCCGAAGGCAACTTATAACTCTTTATTTTTGTATTGTCGAATTCTCAACACTGCTTGTTAGCATTAAACTATGCCAATTGAATTGTTTATTGACTTCTTAATTTGATATTGATCCCCGAGCATTATTATATTATATCGTTTAATTAAATTACTGATTGCATTGTTTGATAAATTTAAGTTGAATTATTAAATTGGTCGTTATATTAATTAACCGGATCATTGATACATTTAAGCCTTACATTGATATATCACTATACATAATACATTAAATACCTCCCTTAATTAACTATACACTTTATCTCGACCACATAATTATCATCCCACAACACATATAAATCTTATTCAATTCCTTTTACGCCAAAGTATTTCGTTCTCTTTTAGACTTCCCTATTATTGATTCGTACACATATAACTACCTCCCGTAAATAAAATCTAGTTTACTATCCTGAGACTATATTGGCGGTTGTCTGACGCTCTCACCTCCGATAGTAACACCGTTTCTAATAAAAACGACAAGGTACTTGAAATTTTCATATCATCTAATGTGGTTGTAAAGTTTCTAAAGTAACAATAACAATTAAAAAACTTAACTAATTCATATTAATTATTGATTGTTGTGGGTCGTAAGGGAATCAAAAAGATATTAAAATAAATTTCATTGGTAAAATTCGCAAATATCTTGACCGAAAAATATTTTTTAAGACCCAGTTTGCATATGTTATGTAATTTTGAAGCGTCCGTTCCTTATATTGGTAGTTTTGAATATTTGAATGATCTATAAATGTTTCTTGATTTACTGTCTATTAAGAAAATCCGTATGTCAGCGTACTTACAGGAATTCATAATTATAGATAATTGATCCTTAAATACCCACCGACATCTTTCTTTAATACATTCAGTCCTGATTACCATTTTAGAGAAAAAAATTATGAATACCAAATACTTCTTTGTCGTCTGATCCAATATAATTTTCATGAAGACTCAAATCCTTTGTAATGTCCTTGAGTGTTCTTGCAAAGTGCATCTGTTAATGCAATCTTCCTAATTCAAAATTATTATCATAAAGATCTAAAAAATTTATGCGATGTTCATGAAAAATACCTTAGTTAACTTGTTTAAATTTTCCAGTCTACTTTGATTAAAAAAAAATTCAAGATATGCATTTTTTTGATTTTAGTATTGTGTTGGCGGCTTTCTCAAAACATCGAGAGTTCAAATCATTGAATGTACTTAATCATCTCTATGTTCAAGATTTTTAAATCGCTCGAAAGTTTTTAAAAAATTTATACAGTATGAATATATTTTTAGCTATACGGAAAGAATTGTAAGAAAATAAAAAGCATGGAGTTCATTTTTCATATGATAGAGGTAATTCGGATAACCGACGATCTTAACTATAAAAGGGGACGTTAAAGCCAAGTGCGTTAGAACTACTTTTTTGATGCAGTTAAAGTTGCTTTTTTGATATAGTATGCTCTCAAGCATTTCTCACAATGTGATCAGCTAGTAAACGAGATAGTGCACAAGCACCATAATTAATTGAGGTTAATTCATACGGCAATTTTGCTGAAGGCTCATAATGCGAAATGCGGATCTTAAATTTTAGCCAATAAACACAACTCTATGATAAAAAAAAGATGGTCTCGACCATCTTTTTTTTCATTGCGATGTCAAACTCACTTGATCGTCCTAATTATATTCCGCTAATTAAAAACTGAGCACCGATCTATTAGTTTAGTTGCTTGAGAGAATATATTAAGCGCACCTGACTTTAACGGACCCCTTGGATTAAAGAAAAGCTAAATGATTTTCTAAAAGAAGTAAGTAAAAATTATATTTAATTATCTTTCTATGGCAAATTGCGTCATAAATTATATAAGCTATTTTTATTAGTTTAGTAATCATATGCATTGCCCATTAAGTTGTAGCAGACTCGAAATATATAGACTTACACAAAATACAGAAACGAAAGAATATATGATGGTCTTCCAATATGCTAATAAAGGAGATCTACATAATCATCTAAAATTGAATTTTGAAGACATCACTTAGGAAGATAAATTATCATTATTAATTGATATTTTAAAAGATTTAATTAAAATTCACAAGGAAGGATACATTCATTATAATCTTCACTGCGGAAAGATTTTGCATGAAGAATCATGGTTTGATGGTTCGTTAAAATCCTATGTCGCAGATTTAGGACTATCCCGAAAAAATAAAGAATACGTTTTAAAAAATGGAATTTATGGGATTATGCCATATATTGCTCCTGAAGTTTCATTAGGTAGAAATATACACTAGCATCAGATATATATAGTTTGGCGTTATTATGGCAGAGATGACTACTGGAATACGTCCATTTTATGAACGTTCATTTGATACTAAATTTGCAATAGAAATCTATTGCGGAAAGAGATCCGGATTTGCTTTAAGAACTCCCAACTGCTATATTGAATTAGCAAAATCATGTATGAATTTAAACTCAAAAGAACGGCCTATTGCCGAAACAATTTATAATATAAACTTTCTGGATGGCATATTCTTGTGAAGGAATCTAATGAATCTGATGAATATGAAATATCTGGTAAATTTGATGAATTTAATGAATTATATAGGCCGAACGAATATGATCAATTTGATGAATCCAATGAAAAGTTACAAATAATTAATGAATTTATGGCAGCTGATAAGATAATTCCAGAGCTGTCAATAACTTTAAGAGAGCATTTGGACATTGTATATGCTATCAGGTTTATTAATACCCATGATATTGCTTAATATTATAAAGAAATAAGCGACCAATTTAATATAAAAGATAAATAGGTGATTATATGCACTATATTTTTTTAAGTTATCGTTAAAATTATCGTATTATCATAATATTTATCTATATAATGCAGCTTCCGCTTCTAATAATTTTGAAATTCCAGTTGATACTGATTAAAAATCTTATATACATGGCGTATTGTGATTCGGTAATTAACTTTTTCAATTACGCGATGAAACGCTTAAATAGAATACGTGCACCAGAGATGGCACCGAAACCTTTTTTGGCGATTCCGAAAGTTTCAGGTTTCGGATTATAGCTTCCGAAACCTTATCCGAAACTCGAAACCTCAACCGAAACCCGAAACCTCGATTGAAACCCGAATCGCCAAAACATCAATAATTTATTTGTTTATTCTCTCCAAAGTTGGCGCCAAACCCTTTTGTGCCAAATCCGAAAGCTTCGGGCTTCGGATTATAACTTCTGAAACTTTATCCGAAACCCAAACCTCACCCGAAACCTCATTCGAAACCCGAATCCTCACCTGAACGCCAAAAACTACCCAAACTTCCATATACGTTTATTGCATTAATGTATTATATATCTCTTTCAAATGCACTGATGTATGCTATGTATCTCTTCAATATACAAAAATCGCATTGGTGTATGTTATATATCTCCTTAAAGAATGAATATTCAGCGCCATTTGGGCTTGAATACATCCAACAATTTATTGCATGCATGCAGTCCTTTTTGTTGTTATGCTTCACAAGTATAACATGAAAGGTATAATTCCGGAGTTTATATTCTGACAATCAAGGTTGCTTTTGCAAGCATCAGTTTTATTTACTTTACTACGTAAAAACTGGTACAATAACAAATAATAATAAGTAATTAGTACGTCCATATCTAAGTTACCGCAGAATTAAATAAATTGTTGGTATCAAAGGTCATCAAATATTTATCGATTCATCATTGGCAATTTTTCTATCTCCCTAGAATTTTGAAATCAATTGTAATGACGGTATTATATTAAAAATAAAGTTGACCAGCTTTAAAAAAAACCCCGAACAAACCGAGGCAGTGAAAAAAAACATAATTAAAAAAATGATCTATATAATGTTATAATTTATTCAAAAATAATTTTACATTTGGGTTCATTAAAAATAAATCAACTTTATAATAAATTTAAAGGCTTCAATATTATATTTTTGAGTTTCGGATTATAGTTTCGGGTTTTCAGGTTTCGGAGTTTCGATTTTTTTTAAAAAAATCCGAAACTAGTTTCAGATTAGAACCCTTTGGGCAGGTTTCGTTTCGACACCATGTTTGACGTGCACTATACGAGATTAAATAATTATTGCAGAGAACGAATTCAGTCATTTCAACATTTTATTTATTAAAACTATATTACACTTAATTAATTATATTATTTGATTTAAATCATTGTGGGAACTTTCCCTTACATAATTGTCCTTGGAAAAAGAAGATTAATTGCGATTAAACATTACGGTGTAGCATTAGAGTGGTAACTCAATTAAGTAAATCAAAACTATGTTAGCAATATTAGTATTTTACTATGATCAGATTTCAATCGATGAAATTAAAATAATCGATTAAAATATGATATTATTTTATTTAATTATAAAGAACGCACAAATTTCTAAAAGATGCGCCTTGACATTGCACTTCTTTTTCGAATTTTTTTTAGCTGAAAACTCTTCGCAAAAGTCATTTCTAAACAGTTACGCTTGATTTTTTGCAAGAATTCTATTAAACTTTGGACTTGTGTTGTTGAGGTCTAATTTTTTTCACTTTAACTAATTAAATTTTCTCAAATTTTATATGTTAATAGAAAATTCTAAAGCGTAACTTTATTCTTCAACATTTAATAAAGCTCTTGTAAAAAATTTCTAGGTAATTACTTGGGGTTTCGATAAGTAGTATCATTTTAAAATTTGTTAATTAATAATAATAATAACTGATAACGATAATTATTGATCTTTTATTTGTGTAATACGAAAAATCTGTAATATATCAAATTCCATAGTTTGCTCACATAGTTTTGATTTACTTAGTTGAGTTACCACCCTA